>JBBPMU010001099.1:0-10688 GCA_038090475.1 Wakefieldia striispora | reverse complement strand
AAATGGCCATATCTCTGCCAAACCTGGGTCAAATCACATGACCAAAAGACCGATTTGTAGCTAAGAGTTTGTACTTTGTTTGGCTTCCCTATACCTAAGCGAAATTCCCAGGGGTGTTTGCAGTGTGTTTCACACACCACATTAGGGTTAAACATTGAAAGGGTTTTTGGAGTCACTGTAGCTTGCCCCCTGAACGATCTCACAAAGAAAGATACCCCCTTCAAATGGGGAAGCGAACAAGAGCAAGCATTCCGCAAATTAAAAGAAGCGTTTACAAAAGATTCCCTTCTGGCCTATCCAGACCAAAGGCAGCCAATGTGCGTCGAAACTGACGCATCAGATATAGCAACAGGAGCAGTCCTTTCGATAAAGGACAATGATGGTATATGGAAGCCCTGCGCTTTCATTTCACACTCTTTCGATTCCGCAGAACGAAACTACCCCATATATGATAAAGAATTGCTAGCAGTCATTCGCGCACTACAAGACTGGCGACACTATCTAGTCGGCAGAGAAAACTTCGAAATATGGACAGATCATAAGAACCTCGAATACTGGAAAAAACCACAAACCCTATCTCCGCAACAAGCGAGATGGCACACTCTGCTTCAAGAGTTCAACTATGTCATGTGTTACAAGCCTGGCACGCAGAATGGACGAGCAGACGCACTCTCCCGAAGACCAGATCATGGCGATGCAGTAGAGAACCACAATTCGAACGTGGTTGTCATCCCCGACAAAGATATAAAGGTGGTAAATGCCCATGAGGTCTCAATTGTTTCACCCTTCTTCGAAAAAATACAGAAAACAACTGCACTGCTAACAGAATCTGAAATTCCACAGGGCTTCACCTTCTGCGACGAAGAAAAGGTATACAAAAACGACAAATTTAAGATTTTCATCCCCAAAACTCTTTGAACTGAACTACTAACGTTATTCCATGATTCCCCTGTGGCAGGACACGCAGGAAGGGCTCGCACAAGCCACCTAATTTCTAGATTTTACACCTGGAATGGCATGACTAAAGACGTCGCCGAATATATAGATCACTGTCAGGCGTGCGCCCTCACGAAGGGAAAGTCAACTGCACTGGCAGGAAAACTGTTACCCCTTGAGTTGGCCTCTCGACCCTGGGAAGACCTCTCTATCAATTTCGTTACAGGTTTACCTCTATCAAAGGGGTATGATTCAATTTGTGTTATTATTGATCGTTTCTCGAAAGAAGCTATTTTTACCCCTTGTTTAAAGAAAATTTCTTCTTTAGATCTCACCAAACTCTTCAGACTCGACGAAGTTTGGTGCAATCACGGCTTACCCACTTCCATAGTCTCGGATCAAGGACCACAATTCGTCTCGGAATTCACCAAACATCTGTGCAAAATTCTGGATATCAAACAACGAATCTCAACTGCCTATCACCCCCAAACCGACAGACAAACCGAATGCGTCAATAGAGAAATGGAACAATATCTTCGCACTTACGTGGCAAAGAAACAAGAAGACTGGTGCGAGTGGCTGAAACTCGCACAGTTCCAACACAATAATTCTCTCAGGTCGGCAACCAACACAACCCCGTTCGCTATCACGAAAACGTATCATCCTTGGTTAGGGTTCGAAAGTACAAAAAGAGATCCGTTCACAGATGACTGCAAGAATTCCTTCAACGAAGTAAAGAAAGCGCTCGACGAAACCAGACAACGGATGATCAAAAACGCAGACCGCAAATGATCGGAAGCCCCTACATATTCGGTAGGGCAACAAGTGTGGCTATCCACGGAGCACCTCAAGCTCCCGTACACGGCCAAGAAACTAACGCAAAAATGGATAGGCCCATATGAAATTTTAAAAGTTCTTCCGAACGCAGTCACGCTACGTCTTCCAAAGACGTTCACTATTCATCCAACTGTTAACGTTTCGCGAGTTAAACCATACAGAGAAACTCTCAACGGGCAACCAACCAGGAAGCCCGATGCAATCATAGTCAACGACAAAGAATACGCAGAACACGAGGTGGACTACATTGTCACCTCCCGCATGAAAAACTGGAAACTGGAATACCTCGTTCACTGGAAAGGGTGGGAAGAATCAGACCGCACTTGGGAACCCGCGGACCATCTTAAAAATGCACCAGAGGTGGTAAAAACGTTTCACCAAACCCACCCCTCTGCTCCCAGAAAGCTATGTGGACTCTCATTGACAGAGTTTTCCTCCCTTTTCCAGGATTATTCCATTGACTTCCACTCTTGTTCCGCCCTCACACGTTTAGACTATGAAGCATAAAAAGTTCTCTCCTCGTCGGGACAACTCAGACCTTAGAAGGGGTAATGTTATGATTCCATCATTCTTCATCAAACTTTTTACTTTTAATGAACTCTTTCGCTAGACTCAGTCCTCAAAGACGAGTCCCAACATGTATTTCGCATCACGTGACTCATTCACACAATCACGTGACGTCTCCCTTCTGGTACACTCCTATGTCAGTATAAACTTCCTTCTGTCACGTGACCTGACACACGTGACCACTCCGGCACTTGCCGATTGGCCGATAACTTATCTTCTGATCTTCTTTTGCCATTGGCCCGGCCTTCTCCTTATCTTCCTTTCCCATTGACTCATAGATACTTACTCGATGATACGCGATCTTCGCATCATACGACTTCCTATTCTTTTTATCATTGAATGATATGATACGCACAGCATGGTCTGTGCACGATTCTCTACAGTATTTAAACCCATGTACATAGTCGACTGGTTCCCCAGTCTTATCTACTTGATCCCCAGGGTAGGATTTAAGGAAAGCTCCTCGTCTCACTGGGACCTACATCCTTCTTCACCATTCCACCCCTACACAACTTTCACCTTTCTCTCCTCGCCGCCTTCGTCGCTGGTGCCCCCTTAGAAGCTGGCACGCTAAGTCTTCTCTCATCTTTGGGTTTATTAAGTGCTACTTCATATCAGTAGGAAGGAAAAACATATCCATGTCTGTATCATCGTCACCAGAGAGTTGTCTCCAAATGATTTCGACATCGCATTCCCAGGTATCCTCAAAATCCATAACATTAGCTCCCCTGTCAGAAGAATGATTCACCAAATCATTATCATCAGATGCACTCGTCGTTGAAATCTGGGAGAGCATCATCATCAATAAATTGTCGGGTCCAGAGAGGGTGTTGTTGTTGGTCAATGGGGCAATTCTAGGAGAAATGGCCAGGGGATGTCTGGAGGCAGTGGGTGCATTGATAATGGGGGCATCTGGTCTGGAGGTGGCCATAGGATCCACAATGATAGCAAACATGGTGGTGAGGAACTCGTCAGTGGATGGAAGGGGGGAAGGGAGTCGGGCAGGGGAGTCGGAGGGGGAGGAGACTGGCTCTATGAGTTCAGCAAGGGCAGTGAGAAATTCTCTAACCTCCCCAAGGTCAAGTGTTGGAGTGGGTGAGCAAAGATTTGGTCTGGGTCCAGCAGGTCCCAGATGGGACACATCAACTCCAGGTGTGGGTCGTTGGGGAAGAGGTTGGCGGTCAGGAGAATATGGGGGAGGGGCAACATTAAGAGAGGGTATGGGGGAGGGGTCCAGCTCATCAGGTCAGATAGGATAGGTAGGGATGGGGGCAGGTAGTATAGGTCGGGTAATGGGGTAGAGGTGAGTGGTCTGTCCCAAAGGGTTTCTCTGAGGGAGCTCGTCGGATGTGAGATAGTCCCATCGCTGGAGAGGAGAGAGGCTGATGAGCATGGTGTGGAGTAGGGGTTGGATGTTGGTGGAAGGGAGAGTAGGGATGAAGATTCCAAACCCAACATGGTGGAGGGCATCGAGTATAATTCCTCTGGTACCCTGTAAGGAATAGGAGAGGGCAGCCACCCAAGATTCTCTGAGTTGGATCAGTGACCGTTGTTGGATCTCTGATGAGAGTAACGAGTTTTGGAAGGCCTGGAGGAGGAGTGGGATGACAGTTGACTGAGAGGATAGGGGAAGGTTCATGAGGTGGAGTGTGAGGGGTGGTGATGAGATGATCGTGGCATAGAGAACATTTTGATGAAAATGTGGAAGTCTGTCTAGAAAAATAGGAATGGGGTCCAGGGTAGAAAGTAAGGCGTCCAAGGGTATATCCAAGTACACTGGAGGAGAAATGGGAGAAGGAGCTGGCATAGAGGAAGAAGAAGAGGGTAAAGAAAAGGAAGAAGATCGAGAATGGAGGGACTCAAGAATTGTTCCAACCGTCTGCCTCAGCTGTCCAGCCAGAGTAGGTGGCACTGGTAGAGTAGCAGAGTATGGGAGTGTTGACGTCGTGCGGGGAGATGATTCTGACAGAGATTCTATGAGGGGTGACATGGAGAATGAAGAAGAGGGCATCATGGGAGTACTGGAGTTTGAGAGCAATGGTGAAGATAAAGTAAAAGAAACAGAGGGTGAGGGCAGAGATGACAATAAAAATGACGAGGGGAAAGGTAACCTCGATCATTTAGGAGGGGAGCAAGATGGAGGGAAAGCCTTTGGGCGAGAGGCTTTATATAGGTTTAGGAGAGTCTTGGCGTGTACCAAATTGGATGGAGGTTCTCATGTGTTGTCGGAGGAGGGATAGCCTTTCCATTTGATAAGGAACTGCGGATTCTGTGTGGAACCTCAATGTCCTACAATAGCTTCGACTTCATATTCTTCTTCTGATCCGAGAAGATCTGGTGGTGGGCATGAGAAGGTGGGGCTGTGTTCATTGGTTTCTCAATAGGGGAAGAGGATAGAGGCGTGGAAGATGTCATGTATCTTCCAAGTGGGAGGAAGTTTGAGTCAGTAGGAGACAGGAGAGATGACTTGAGTGATTTCAAAGGGGCCTTTGCATTGAGGGGTGAGTTTCCAGGAGTGGTATCCCAGCTTAAGGTTCTTGTTGTCGAGCCAGACTTTCTGTCCGACCTTCCAAGGGGTGAATTTGGTGGTAATGTGGGATTTCATGTCATCCTGTGCCTTTTGATGGGCAGCAAGGGCTTCCATTCTTGCCTCATCTAGTTTGGTAAGGTGTTGTTTGGCAGCCAGCACAAAGGTAGTGTGGGAAAGGGGGGGGTAAGAATGAGGTTCGTAGCCATACATGAGGGAAAATGGGGATTGGTTGGTGACAGAGTGGGTGTTGGAATTGTGAGAGAATTCAGCCATAGGGAGGAGAGACGCTCAGGTGGTGGGTTTTCCTTCACAAAAGATCTGAAGATAGGTTTCAAGTTCTTGGTTTACATGTTCAGTTTTGCCATCAGTTTGAGGGTGATAGGCAGTGGAAAGGGCAAGGTTGTAATTTAGGAGGTGGGCAAGTTCTTTGGTGAAAGCGGAGGCAAATTGAGGCCTGCAATCAGAGATAAGTTTGTTGTGTAGCCTGAAATGAGGGAAAACCTGGGAGAAAAACAGGGAGGCCACCCCTTTGGCCAAAATCATTTTCGAGCAAGGGATGTAAATTACCCCCTTCATAAGACCATGGTCGACCATGACCATAATAGAATCATGGCCATCTGACAGGGGAAGATCAGTGATGAGGTCGACTGAAACCTGTTGGAAAGGATGGGTGGCTTTGGAGGGAATTGGGGAGAGCGGGGGGGTGGTAGGGTGTGTGATGACCTTATTGGCCTGGCAAGTTGTGCAACTGGTGATAAATTTGCAGGCAAAAGTAGCCATACCTGGCCACCAATAGTCATGGTGGAGGAGGTGAAGTAGGCGGAATAGCTGGGGTGACCAGTGGCAGGGGAGTCATGGATGGACACCACAAGTTCCTTGTGAGCAGAATCCGGGATGTATAAGCATCCTTGAAAGAAGAGGGATCCCTCGTGGAATTCCCAATCGGTAGGGGCAGTGCAAGGAAAAAGGGAGGAGCCATTCTGTAGCACGAGGAGGGCCTTTTTGATGATAGGGTCATCCATAGAGGATTCAGCAATCTTGTCAGCAAGGTCGGTATCAATAGCATTGATGAAATGTTCAGGATCAAGAAGGACAACATCCTGATTGTCATCAGAAGTATCAACAAAGTCTTTCTGGGAAAGTGCGTTGGCTGGACCCATTAGTAGGATCTGGGGCAGGTGTTGTAGAGGATGTCAAAATCCTGTAGAAAGAGCATCCAGTGAGCATGTTGGCGAGTGAGCTTTCATGGTTCCTTGAAGTAAGTGAGGTTCTTGTGGTCAGTGATAATAGTGACCAGGTGCAGGGTACCACTAAGGTATTGTCGCCATTCCTCCAGGGCTTTGATAATGGCAAGGAGTTCCCTATCGTAGATGTCATAATTTTGTTCAGTCAGGGAGAATGTATAAGAGAAGTAGGAACAGGGATGGAGGTCCCCATTGACATCTTTTTGCATGAGAACTGCCCCTGCACCAGTGAGGGAGGCATCAGTCATTACTGTAAAGGGCTGCTGTGGGTCCAGCATAGAGAGGACAGGTAGACAGAGGAACTTCGATTTGAGCTTGTTGAAGGCTTGTTGTTGGTCCTCTTTCCATTCCCAGGCAGCAGATTTCTTGGTAAGGGCAATGAGAGGGGCAGCAATAGCAGAGAAATTAGCAATGAATTTCCAGTAGAAGTTGCAGAATCCAATGAAGGAATGGACACCCTTGACAGAGGTGGGAGGGACCCAGGACTTGATGGTGGAGAGTTTGGTGGGGTCCATTTGTATCTCCCCTTCAGCAATAATCATTCCTAGAAAGTCAACAGATTTTTGAGAGAAGGAACACTTCTCAAGTTTCAAGTGTAGGTGGAGTTCCACCATTCAGTTGAGTACACGGCGAGTTCACTCATCATGAAGAGTCTGGTCGTCCTTAGTGTGGATCAAAAGGTCATCCATATAGATGATAAGCCATCCTTCAGCCATCATATTGCCAAAATAGTGGTCCATGAACACCTGGAAGGTAGGGGGGCTGTTACACATCCTGAAGAACATAATCAGGGGTTCGTAGAGGCCAAATGGGGTAATGAATGCTGCCTTCCATTGGTTGCCATCCTTGATACGGATGTTGTTGAATCCCCATTGGACATCCATCTTGGTAAAGATATTTGATCCTCGAAGTTTGTCCATGAGGTCAGGAATAAGCAGAAGGGGATAGGCATTCTTGACAGTATGCTCGTTCAGGTAGCAATAGTCTTGGCAAGGTCGGAGTTTCCTGTCTTTCTTGGCGACAAAAAAGAAGGGGGCGGCTTGAGGGGATTTCGAGGGACGAATGGTGCCTTTGTCGAGGTGTTCCTTAATGAAATCCTGACAAGCTTTCATCTCTTCTGGGTTAAGAGAATAAGGTTTGGCCTTTCTTGACATGAACAAGTCCTTGAGTTCAATGGCATGGTCGAAGTTGCAGGATGGAGGAATAAAACCATCCTCCGGTTCATTGAAAACTTTCTTGTAGTCCTTGAAAACATCAGGCAAGACCACCTGTGGAGGTTTCTTTTGTGTGGCAATGGTGGTTGACATGGTGACCTTCTGGATCACTTCCAGTAGGATTTTGGCTTCTTGTAACTTTCATTGAAAATGCTGTTTGATGGCTTGCTGCCTAGCATCATAATTGGCTTTGGATATGTACTTGATCCAGGTTCTTATCGATGAATTGGATAAGGTAGGCTTGTGCTTCCCTTAGGGGGTCATTGTGTTGGTGGACACGTTGTCCGCCTTCGAATTCGATGGTCTGGGTAGTCCAGTTGATCTTTGGATTTACCTTTACTAACCATGGCATCCTGAGTATAATGTTTTGGGATCCACAGTTGATTACCATGAGTTCCTGTTGGTGTTCTGTGTCAGCATAGTGGAGGGTAACAAAAACCTTGTGACAAATTTCTCCAGATTTGTTCTTCATTCCGTCTACATTCTTGGCTCCAATTGGTTTGGCAAGTTGAATAAGGGGAATGCAGTTTCGTACAGCGAAGTTGTGGTTGATGAAAGATCTGGTGGCTCCAGAGTCAATGAGGGCAGTAGTGGCAATGATTTCTCCTGTCCTTCCTGCATAAAGGGATACAGGAATGTGTATTGCCCTATCAGCAGGAGAGGATACAAAAATGGGAGCTATTTGTACAGGAGTCCTTGTCCTTGAGGAAGTAGATGTTGCTCTACTCCTCAGTGTTGAAAATCCACATCTTCTTCAGCTTCTTGTTCCAGTTTGTCCATTGGGACTTCTTGTGACTTGTCCAAAAACATTTCAAGTAATCGGATGGCTTGATGGGTCTTGAGTCCTTTGCCTTTTGCATAGGCAGTGAGGGGGTCGATAGGAGAGTCTTCTTCTGCTGTCCTAATCCTCTGTGGGGGAGAACAGCAGTTCTGTCTGTTGCGATGCTTTCCAGCAACTTAGCATCCTACCCTGTGGCAAATGAAGCACTTCCTATTCTTCAGGTGTTCAGATCTTTCTGCTGGGGAAAGAGAGACGTAGTCCACATCCATGGCCATGGGGTCATGAGAGCAGGAGGTAGATGAGGTGGATCCGATATAGGAAGTACCTCCTTTTTGAAGGAGGTCAGTTCGCACAATTGCATGGTAGAAGTGAGAGGCTTTCTCCAGCCACTCATTCATGGTTGCGGGTTCCTTCTCTACAGCTGTCATCATGGTGGCAAGCTGGCGTGAACATGTTTAAGAAGATCCTTGAGTACCGATTGGTTGGCGATGTTGCTCCTGGAGGCTTCGAGTTGGAAGGCACTTTGGAAGGCATCGAAGTTGCCATTGAAAGACTTCCCTTCCATGCAGATGTTATGGAGGGTCATATGCGTGGTGTCTTTGAGCCCAGGGGGTATAAAGACGGTGCGGAAGTCCTTTTCAATTTTGGTGAGGGTATCAGCCCAGGAGGCAACAGGAGTGGTCATGACCTTTGTGAGCCATGCTTCAGAGAAGGTTGCCCCTCTCCCATGGTTCATCCAATTCAGGAGGGTAATCACGATCTTCTTGTCGTTATACTTGGTGTCATTTATGGTGAAGTAAGCTTTCATTGCCAACAGCCAACAGGAGGCATCTTCACTCTTGCCAGAGAAGGGTTCCGGGCAAGCCGCCTTTAATTCATCTTAGGTGGGGTTCAACATGCTGCTAGTGCTAGGGGCAGGGGAAGAGGAACAGGTAGTTGGGGTATGCTGGGAAGATGGGAGAGTCGATTGGAACTGGAGGGGCGAGAGTGTGGGAGTGGAGCCTAGGGGGGGAAGGGATAGGAGTGTAGGAAGGGGTAACATTCAAAAGAGGTCCTTGTCGAGTATCAGGGGATGGAACTTGAGAGGATCCGGCTACTTGTCATCTGGGTAGAGTAGGAGAATGTGGGGTGGAGGTTCCAGAAGGATGTGCAGATTGGTAGGGGTTTGAATAGAGGGAAGCAGCAGGTGGTCGTTCGTCATCGGATGAGCTCTCTTCAGGAGGGCTTTGAAATGTGGCATGAAGTGGGTCAGATCCCATGCATAGTAGCAGGGATCAAGGGACGAGCTAATTCTTTTGTTACGCATGTGTGGAACAAAGACTTCACTTGAGATCCTTTCGTACTCATAGTGTCAGTGACGACTAGGAGTAGAGTATTGGCTATCGCTCATGAGAGAGAAGCCCTTGGTCAATAAAGAGACAGAAGACTGGAAGGGCTTAGTGCAGGAGGTAAGTCGAGTGACCTTCTTCAGGAGTGAAGACTTTGCAGGCAGAAATGCATAGAATTAGCTGAGGAGCTATCTACTACAAGTCAACCCTTTATATACTAGGGGGGTTACCATAAAGGGGTGACACATAAAAGGAAATCAACAGACACGTCACGTCACATGTATCATAAAAGGGAATCAACAAACAATGTGTAAAAGGAAACATACACATTTTAGGAAATGCGGAGTCCTGTGTCCAAAAGGAGCAAGCAGGTTCCTACAGAGTATAAGAGGAAAAGGAGATAAATGGGACTTCCTGAGTAAAATGAGGCAGAAGTTTGGGGGCATCTGTAAATGTGGGAAACAGCGGTGTTCCCGTGCAAAGTCTGAAAGATAACTTAGAAGTCATGAATAACAAGGTCATATTGACCGCTACCAATGATCTCCCAAGTGAGGTCTCTATACGCTGTGGAGGAAAGGTCAAACCAGTAGTGATCATAAGAATGAGTAGGAAGGAAAAATGTATCCATGTCCATATCATCGTCACCAGAGAGTTGTCTCCATATGATTTCGATGTTGCGTTCCCAGGTGTTACGGATTTCGAAGATACTTGGGAACGAGATGTCGAAATCATTTGGAGACAGCTCACTGGTGAACTGGACACAGACCCGGATACGTTTTTCTTTCCTACTCATCATTATGATCGCTCTTGGTTTGATCTTTCTTCCACGGCGTATAGAGACCTCCTTTGGGAGATCGTTGACAGCGGTCAACTCGACCCTGTTTACCACGACTTCTAGTCGTCTTTCAGACTTCGCACGGGAACACCGCCGTTTCCCACGTTTACGGATGCCCCCGGACTTCTGACTCACTTCTACCGGGAAGTCCCATTTATCTTCTTTCCTCTTATACTTAGCGGCTCCCCGCCTTCTTACTTTGGATACGGACCCCCGATTCCTTTCTTGGACACGGAGCCCCGCATTTCCTTTTACGCGTACGTTTCCTTTTACGCGTCCTTCGTTGATCTCCTTTTACGGTACACGCGACGCGACGCGTCTTGTTACCTTCCTCTTTGGACTATTTGTTTCTATTTGTACCTCTTAGTATAAATACCCGCCGATGTAGTAGAATAGCTCTTCAGCTAATTCTACGC
>JBBPMU010001098.1:0-10697 GCA_038090475.1 Wakefieldia striispora | reverse complement strand
GAAGGACTTCCGCACCATCTTTATACCCCCCGGCCTCAAAGACACCGCGCAAATGACCCTCCACAACATCCGCATGGAAGGTAAACCGTTCAATGGCGACTTTGATGCCTTCCGCAGTGCCTTCCAGCTGGAAGCCTCCAGGAGCGATGTCTCTGATCAATCAGTCCTCAAGGATCTTCTTCATCGCACGGTCTCGAAACAGATCGCCACCATGATGACAGCCTTAGAGAAGGAACCCGCGACCGCGAATGACTGGCTTGACATGGCCTCTCATTTCTACCATGCGATTGTTCGCAATGACTTACTCCGGAAAGGAGGAACTTCCTACATTGGATCGACCCCGTCCTCGTCCCACTCTCACGACTCCATGGCTATGGACGTGGACTATGTCTCCCTGACTCCCGAAGAGAGATCAGACCATATCAAGAAGAGGATGTGTTTTATTTGCCATCGCGTCGGCTGCTTCGCCGGCAAACACCGTAACGGGAAGAATCGCGTTTCTATCCCACAGAAGATTAGGATTGCTGAAGAAGACTCTCCTATTGATCCCATCGCTGCCTATGCAAAAGGCAAAGGGCTGAAGCCCAACCAAGTAATTTCCATGCTGGAATTGTTCTCTAGTGACACTCAACAGGCCATTTTGGCTGAACCAGACCACGAGACTGAAGAAGATGAGGCGGATTTTCAACACTGAGGAGTAGAGCGACGTCTGCTACCTCAAGGACAAGGACTCCTGTAACTATAGCTCCCGTTTTTGTATCCTCTCCTGCAGATAGGGCAATACATGTCCCCATATCCCTTTATGCAGGAAGGACAGGAGAAATCATCGCAACCACCGCCCTCATCGACTCTGGCACCACTGGATCATTCATCGACCGGGACTTCGCTGTACGGAACCAAATTCCTCTCATTCGACTTGCCGAACCTATCAGAGCCAAGAACGTAGATGGCACCAAGAACAAATCCAGAGAGATCCGCTACAAGGTATTCATCACCTTGCGCTATGCTGACACAGAACATCAACAGGAACTTATGGTGATAAACTGTGGATCCCAAAATGTCATTTTGGGAATGCCATGGCTGACAAAGGTAAACCCGTGGATTGATTGGACCACTAGGACCATCGAATTTGACCATGGAACCAAGGTTCACCGACACGACAACCCACTAAGGGAAGCGCAAGCCTACCTTATTCAATTTTTGGACAAAAACCCGGACAACGTATCCTGGGATAACTACGAAGCAAGGCAGCGAGCCGTCAAACAACGCTTCCAACGAAAGGCCCGCGAGGCCGGACTCCTACCGGAGGTGATCCGGAAGGTTACCTTGTCCACCACCATTGCTGCGCAGAAGAAGGCACCACAAGTAGCATTGCTGAATACGCTTAAAGATTTCAAGAAAGTATTTGATGAACCTGAAGAAGGTTTTATTCCCCCGTCTTGGGACTTTGACCATGCCATCGAACTCAAGGATTCGTTCGTCCCACGAAAAGCAAAACCGTACTCCCTCAACCCTGCCGAAATGACCGCCTGCAAGGAGTTCATCAACGAACACCTAGCAAAGGGAACCATTCGCCCATCCAAATCCCCCCAGGCTGCCCCCTTCTTTTTTGTTGCCAAGAAGGATGGAAAGCTCCGACCCTGCCAAGACTATCAGTACCTTAACGAACATACTGTCAAGAATGCCTACCCTCTTCCCCTTATCCTGGACCTCATGGACAAGCTGCGCGGATCCAACATCTTTACCAAGATGGATGTCTGTTGGGGATTCAACAACATTCGCATTAAGGACAGCGACCAATGGAAGGCAGCGTTCATCACTCCATTTGGCCTCTTCGAGCCACTCATCATGTTCTTTGGAATGTGCAATGGCCCTCCTACCTTTCAGGCGTTTATGGACCACTACTTCAGCGATATGATGACCGAGGGATGGCTCATCATCTACATGGACGACCTCCTTATCCACACCAAGGACGACCAAGACCTCCATGACAAAAGAACTCGTCGTGTCCTGGAACGAATGACTGAACTTCGTCTCCACCTCAAGCTTGAGAAGTGCTTCTTCTCTCAGAAATCTGTTGATTTTCTAGGAATGATTATTGCCGAAGGTGAAATCCGCATGGATCCTACCAAGCTCTCCGCCATCAAGAACTGGGTTCCCCCTACCTCCGTCAAGGGAGTTAGATCTTTTATCGGTTTTTGCAATTTCTACCGCAAATTCATCGCCGATTTCTCTGCCATCACCGCCCCCCTTATTGCCCTTACCAGGAAGTCTGCCACCTGGGAATGGAAATTCGAACAGCAGCGCGCTTTCGACGCCCTCAAAAACAAGTTCCTTACTCTGCCGGTCCTCTCCATGCCTGACCCGCAACACCCATTTACCGTCATGACTGATGCCTCCCTCACGGGCGCAGGGGCTGTCCTTATACAAAAGGACATTAACGGAGACCTTCACCCTTGCTCATACTTCTCATGCACGTTCTCCCCCACCGAACGGAATTACAACATTTACGACCGCGAGCTACTTGCTGTCATCAAAGCTCTCGAGGAATGGCGTCAATACATACCTCAGTGGCACTCCACATCCGGTGACCATTGTTACCGACCACAAGAACCTTGCCTATTTCAAACAACCTCGAAAGCTCACTCGAAGACACACCCGTTGGATGCTCTTCCTCCAAGATTTTGATATCCTCTATGACACCCACCCCAGTTCCTATATGGGACCAGCCGATGCCCTTTCCCGAAAAGACTTTGTGGACACTTCTGAGGATAATCAAGATGTCACCCTGCTTGACCCCGAACACTTCATCAATGCCATCGACGCGGATTTAGCCAACAAGATCGCCGAATCCACCACCAACGACCCCCTCGTCCAGAAGGCGCTGGTCAACCTCCAGAATGGCACTTCTCTTTTCCCACGCGCCTCCCCAAAGGACTGGGAATTTCATGAAGGCTCTCTTTTCTTCCAGGGTCGCCTTTACATCCCCGACAATGCTCAGAAAGAGCTTGTCACTTCAATCCACGACTCCCCCGCCACTGGCCACCTGGGCTACTTTCGACTTTTACACCTCCTTCGCCACGATTACTGGTGGCCTGGTATGGCTACCTATGCCTGCAAATTTATTGCTGGCTGCGCCACCTGCCAGGCCAACAAAGTGATTACTCATCCCACCACGCCACCGCTGTCCCCTATTTCATCCAAGGCCACCCGCCCATTCCAGCAAATATCCGTGGATCTCATTACCGATCTTCCCCCGTCAGATGGCCATGATTCTATTATGGTCGTGGTCGACCATGGTCTTACTAAGGGGGTAATTTACATCCCTTGTTCTAAAACCATCTCCGCCGAAGGGGTGGCATCCCTATTTTTCACCCAGGTTTTCCCTCACTTTGGTCTCCACGATAAGCTTATCTCCGACCACGGCCCCCAATTCGCCTCTGCATTCGCTAGGGAACTCGCTCACCTTCTAAATTACGACCTCACACTCTTGACCACCTATCATCCTCAAACTGACGGCGAGACCGAACGAGTCAACCAGGAGTTGGAAACCTACCTTCGGATTTTCTGCGAAGGAAAACCCTCTACCTGGGCTTCTCTCCTTCCTATGGCTGAATTCTCCCACAACTCCAACGTCCATTCTGTCACCAACCAATCCCCATTTTCCCTCATGTATGGCTATGAACCCTGTGCATACCCTTCACTCTCACGAACTACCTTCGTCCTGGCCGCCGAACAACACCTTTCCAAACTTGACGAAGCCCGAACCGAAGCCCTTGCTGCCCATCAAAAGGCACAGGACGATATGAAATCCCGCATTACCACCAAGTTTACCCCCTGGAAAGTCGGTCAGAAAGTCTGGCTCGACAACAAGAACCTAAAACTTGGCTACCACTCCTGAAAACTCTCCCCACGACATGAAGGACCCTTTGAAATCACCCAAGTACTCTCTCCTGTCTCTTACTGACTCAAACTCCCTCCTACTTGGAAGATACATGACGTCTTCCACGCCTTGATTCTTTCTCCCTATCGGGAAACTGACGAACACGGCCCCTCGTTCTCACGCCTGCCACCGGATCTTCTCAGATCAGAAGAGGAATATGAAGTCGAAGCTATCGTGGGACATCGGGGTTCTGCTCGGAATCCACAGTTCCTTATCAAATGGAAAGGCTATCCATCGTCCGACAATACATGGGAACTGCCATCCAATTTGGTAAACGCCAAGACCATCCTCGACCTATATAAAGCCTCCTGCCCCAAGGCTTTCCCCTCGTTCCGCCTCCCCTCTACATGACCGAAATCACCTTTCCCCTAGTCATATTCCTCGTCTTCTCCGCCCTCACTGTTCTCTTTTTCTACTGCATCTTCACCCTCGCCCTCAAGGTCCAATACTCTCGTGACTCTCTCTTCTTCGTCGCCCACGTCACTCCTCACGGAATCTCTGTCAGAATCGTCTCCCCCCACGACGTCACCACCCCTGTCCTCCGTTACTCCACCAGCGCCACCTACTCTGGCTGGACGGCTGAGGCGGACGGTTGGAACGATTCTTGAGTCATTCCGTTCCCGTTCAAATTCTCACTCCTCCCTTTCTATGCCAGCCACCTCACCGGCACCCGATACGGCATACCTGGAAATTCCTCTCAATGCCCTACTATCCACTCTCGACCCCGTCCCCATTTTTATAGATAGACTCCCACGTTTCCATCGAAACGTTTTCTATGCCTCGATCCTCTCGTCACCACCACTCTCCATCCCTATCTCGAACATTCCCCTATTATCACAGGCAGCAGCAGCCATCCCCATCCTCATCCAGGCCTTCAGAAACACCCTCTTATCGTCGGAGATCCAGCAATGATCCCCAATCCAACTCGGAGAATCTTGGGCAGCGGCCCTCTCTTATTCCATCCAGGGTACCAGAGGCATCATACTCAATGCTTTGGACCACGTCGGCTTTGGACTATTCATCCCCACCCTTCCAGCCAACCACGTCCAACCTCTCCTCCGCACCACTCTCATCAGTCTCTCTCCTCTCCAACGACGGGACTATATCTCATCTGCTGAGTATGGAGCGCTCCACCCAATTGGACGAACCACTCGTCTCTACCCCACTACCCGAGCTCCTCTACCCACCCCCATCCCCACCTACCCAATCCGACCTGATGAGTTGGACCCGCCTTCCATACCCTCTCTTGATGCCGCCCCTCCCCCATATTCTTCCAACAGTGAACCTCTTCCCCGACGACCCACGCCTGGACTCGATGCGCCCCATTTGGGATTTGTTGGACCCAGACCAAGTATTCAGCCATCCTCTCCGGTTGTCGAGCTCGACCTTAATGAGGTTAGAGAATTTCTCACAACCCTCGCTGAACTCACGGAGCTGGTCTCCTCCCCCTCCCAATCCCCGATCCCCATCCCCCCTCCCGTCCCCCGACGAGTTTCTCGCCACCGTGCTTGCTATCGTTGCGGGTCCACCGGCCACCTCCAACCTGGATGCCCCCATTACCGATGCACCCACTGCCTCCGGACCACCCCGGGACACTTCTCCCGTAACTGCCCAGTTGACCGACAACGCCACCCTCACCGGACCTGACGATTTATTAATGATGATGCTCTCCCAGACTTCAACGACGAGCGCATCTGATGATAATGATTCGGTGAATCACTCTTACGACAGGGGAGCTAATGTTACGGATTTCGAAGATACTTGGGAACACGACGTCGAAATCATCTGGAGACAACTCCTTGGTGAAGAAGAGATGGACATGGATACGTTTTTCCTTCCTACTCATTCGTATGATCGCTACTGGTTTGACCTTTCCTCCACGGCATATAGAGACCTCACTTGGGAGATCATTGATAGTGGTCAGTACAACCCACTTTATCATGACTTCTAGGTTATCTTCAGACTTCGCACGGGAACACCGCCGTTTCCCACGTTTACGGATGCCCCCAGACTTCTGGCTCACTTCTACCGGGAAGTCCCATTTATTCCTTTTCCTTTTATACTTAGCGGCTCTCCACTTCTCCTTTTTGACACGGACCTCCGATTCCTTTCTTGGACACGGGACTCCACATTTCCTTTTACATGTACATTTCCTTTTACATGTCCTTTGTTGATTCCCTTTTATGATACACGCGACGCGACACGTCTTGTTGATTTCCTTTTACACGTCGCCCCTTTATGGTAACCCCCCTAGTATATAAAGGGTCAACTTGTAGTAGATAGCTCTTCAGCTAATTCTATGCATTTCTGCCTGCAAAGTCTTCGCTCCTGATGAAGGTCGCTCGACTTACCTCTTGCGCTAAGCCCTTCCAGTTCTCTGCCTCTTGTTGCTTACGGGCTTCTCTCTTACGAGCGATAGCCAATACTCTGCTCCTAGTCGTTGCTGACACTACGAGTACGAAAGGACCTCGAGTGAAGTCTTTGTTTCGCACCCGCGTAACACTGAAGGTCAAAGTGTTGGATTATGCATGCACATACAATCGACCATACTCATACATGGGCATTGATTAGTAATACAGTAGAGTCAATTTTGTACCACTACTGCCAACTTACCCACAGTTGACCATCATTGCACCCTGAAAGGCCTATTTTACACAAAATTGACACTCACTGAACTGGTGTGACTGAGTTGCCCACTGTGTGCTCTCAGATCCCCTTCACACTATTGCTGTTCTCTCACCAGATCAGGGCCAAAGCTGGTCACTGCTCATTGTCATTCATTCTCGCTTGTTGTTCACTTGCCTGACTCATCAGCAAAACAGCCCTTTTCCCACAATATTTCTTTACACACCATATGAGTCAGTTGAGTAAAATGGTCAGGGCCAATGTACCAAAGACATATGTTTGATGATAAAAATATATGGTAAAAGTTTTGAGACCACTTTATAGGCAGGATTTTTTTGACATTTTCTGGACAGCTCTGGCCAGTTAGGTATGTACCTTGCTGGAGAAAACTGTCCAGTACTGTCCAGCACTGGCCAGAGGGAGGGATGGTTTGCTGATGGATTGGAGCTGAAACTAGTTATTCATTGCTTGTTCGTTTGTTCGTTCTACTGCCTGATTGGGGCCAAAGCCAGTCACCTGTCACTCATTACCTGTCACTGCTCACTGCTTGCCTCAATTCCCCTCTCATCTTACCTTGCTCCCCAACATTTCATGCCATGCCCTCCAACACATTGTTTGCAAAGCTCAACAGTATCAATTACTATGAATGGTGTCTGTTGATGGAAGCACTCTTGACCTGGAAGAGTTTATTTGAATATGTAGATGGTACCAAGATGATGCTGGCTGGCAGCCCTAACTCAAACACAGTGAAGAGTTTCATTAGAAAACAAGCTGAAGCCTGTGCCAAAATCATTCTCCATGTTGAACCCTCCCAGCTCTCTCTCGTCCATGACTGTGACCCACATGCCATATGGACCAACCTCGAACTGTCCACTGCATGTGTGGTTTTGCCAGCCACATTGCCCTCCATTGCAAATTTCTCATGCTCTGCAAGCATGAGAATGCCATGATGCAGGCCTGGATTGCTGAAATATGCCATGTCGTATTCCAACTGGAGGAGATTGATGTCACAGTGTCAGATGAAGACATCATCCTTGTTCTCACTGTCGGACTCCCTTCCACCTATGACCACCTCATCATTGCTCTCGATTCCACTCCCCCTGATAATCTCACCCTTGACCTCATTATCATGCAACTCATGAACAAAGAGGCACATCAGATCCATGGCCACGTTGACAGCCTGCATGCTGACTCAGCCATGGTTGCCACTTGTACTCGCCACCTGCTCTCAGAAATAACTTGTTTTAATTGTGGTGAAAAGGGACATTACCAGTTGCATTGCCCTAAACACAGACAGTCTACTAATACAGCTAATATTGCCTTTTGATTTTACATAGCTTACTTGTACATATCACTCAAGAAGGACTGTTGGATTATGCATGCACATGCGATCGAACATACTTGTAGCCACATGTTGATTAGTAATACAGTAGAGTCGATTTTGTACCGCTACTGCCAACTTACCTGCAGTTGACCATTGTTGTGCTCTGAAAGGCCTATTTTACACAAAGGATGACTTAGAACTACTAACTGATAGAGCAACCAACCCATCAGAGAGGAGCCACTTCTCAGGGAGAAATGCATAGAATTAGCTGGGGATTTACTACATGTTTTTGGTGTTTATATACTAGTTAGGGGTAACTTTAGGGCTGGTCCCTAAAGCACATAAAAGGGAATAAACAAGATGCATAGCACATAAAAGGAAATGTCCAAAAGGGATAGATGGAACTCTGAGAGTCTATAAGGGATAGAGCAACAAGTCCAGAAGGAGTCATGCTCAGGGGTGAGGTGAGAGGCTGATGCAAAGTGTCACTCAAACAACAAGAAGAGGATAGAAAGGAGAGAGCACCTGGTTTGAGGGGCACACTGGACACAAAGTGGGCAAGAACAATGTTGAGGTATGGATTGAAAGGAATATTGAGAAGTAGAAGGGGTCCAAGTGGGCAGAGGATTATATCCTTAAATCACACCCTTGGAAGTATGATCAAGTAGATAAGACTGGGGAATACCAGTCACAATGTCCCTACTTATATAGTGTCTGGTGATGAGTGCACACAGACCAAGTACTGTAAATGGAATAACTAAATATGGTCATCACCGATAAGGTGGAAGTCTGGTAAATCATAAAAGGAAATGTTTGTGCAAGGGATGAGTATCATGAGTCATCATCTATGAGTCAATAAGAAAGAAGATAAGAGGATAAGAGAGAGCCAATAGCAAAAGAAGAGCAGAAGATAGGCTATCAGCCAATTGGCAAGTGCCGTGGGTGGTCACATGTGTCAGATCACATGACTGAATGAAGTTTATACTGATATAGGAGCATACCAGAAGAGGAACGTCACATAACCAAGTCAAATGATCAAGAAGTACATGTTAGTGCTCATCTTCGGAGACTGAGCATAGCGAGGAGAGTCAGTAAGGGTAAAAAGTTCGAGATAAGTATGGGTTTCATAATAGAGGCAGTGGTCTCAAGGTGTTGGGGTGGAGTTCCTATACAAATAAGGAGGAACATGCAGCAGTCCAAAAGGAGATGTTCAGAAGAGGGGATAACTCCTTGGAAGGTTCCTGTTACATATTTCGAAGATACTTGGGAATGTGACGTCGAAATCATCTGGAGACAACTCTCTGGTGAAGACGATTGTTACGGATTTCGAGGATACCTGGGAATGCGATGTCGAAATCATTTGGAGACAACTCTCTGGTGAAGACGATATGGACATGGATACGTTTTTCCTTCCTACTCATTCCTATGATCGCTATTGGTTTGATGTTTCTTCTACGGTGTATAGAGACCTCACTTGGGAGATCATCGATAGTGGTCAATATGACCCACTATTCCATGACTTCTAAGATATCTTTCAGACTTCACACAGGAACACCGCTGTTTCCCACATTTATGGATGCCCCCGGACTTCTGACTCGTTTCTACTGGGAAGTCCCATTTATCTCTTTTCCTTTTACATATACTTAGCAGAACTCCGCTTCTCCTTTTGGACACAGGACTCCGATTCCTTTCTTGGACATGGGACTCCACATTTCCTTTTACATGTACATTTCCTTTTATGTGTTGTTCGTTGATTCCCTTTTACGATACACACGATGCGACGCGTCTTGTTGATTTCCTTTTATGCGTCGTCCCTTTATGGTAACCCCCCTAGTATATAAAGGGTCAACTTGTAGTAGATAGCTCTTCAGCTAATTCTACGCATTTCTGCCTGCAAAGTCTTTGCTCCTAAAGAAGGTCGCTCAACTTACCTCCTGTGCTAAGCCCTTCCAGTCTCCCATCTCTTGTTACTCACTGGGGCTTCTCTCTCACAAGTGATAGCCATATACTCTGCTCCTAGTCATCGACAACACTACGAGTACGAAAGGATCTCGAGTGAAGTCTTTGTTCTGCACCCGCGTAACAACAATATGGACATGAATATGTTTTTCCTTCCTACTCATCATTACAATCACTCTTGGTTTGACCTTTCTTCCATGGCATATAGAGATCTTACTTGGGAGATCATTGATAGTGGTCAATACGACCCTATTATCCATGACTTCTAGGTCATTCTTCAGACTTCACACAGGAACACCACTGTTTCCCATGTTTATGGATACCCCCGAACTTCTGCCTCATTTCACTTGGGAAGTCCCATTTCATCTCATTTCCTTTTATATTTAGCAGAACTCCATTTCTCCTTTTGGACACGGGACTCCAATTCCTTTCTTGGACATGGGACTCCACATTTCCTTATATGCATACATTTCCTTTTATATGTCATCCATTGATTCCCTTTTATGTGTCATCCCTTTATGGTAACCCCCCTAGTATATAAAGGGTCGACTTGTAGTAGATAGCTCTTTAGCTAATTCTACACATTTCTGCCTGCAAAGTCTTTGCTCCTGAAGAAGGTTGCTTGACTTACATACCTCCTGCACTAAGCCCTTCCAGTTCTCTGTCTCTTGTACTTACAGGGCTTCTCTCTCATGAGCAATAGCCAATACTCTACTCCTAGTCATTGCTGATGCTATGAGTATGAAAGGTTCACAAGTGAAGTCTTTGTTCCACACCCGCATAACAGTTCCTTTGGTACACATATGGTCATTTGCTGAGTGAGTCTCAAGTCATGGCAAGTCACAT
>JBBPMU010001097.1:0-10704 GCA_038090475.1 Wakefieldia striispora | reverse complement strand
GCTATCATATGAAATAAGAAGACATGATAGTGGAAAAAGGGTGTTTGTCAGAATGTTCTAGGGTTGCACCCTTCATATCTATTTGATATGAGTCTAGAACATCGGAATCAATCTATGGATTGTTCCATCTGAGAAACAGTAGATCAGATCAAAGATTGATCTAAGATCAGGGTATCTGAAGATGAAGATCTGAAGATGAAGTACCACTGATCTCGACAAATACGACCCTCTGTTCCATGACTTCTAGGATTACCTTCAGACTTCTCACAGGAACACCGCCGTTTCCCACGTTTACGGATGCCCCCGGACTTCTGACTCACTTCTACTGGGAAGTCCCATTTGCTTCTTTCCTTTTATACTTAGTGGCTCTCTGCTTCCGTTTCTGGACTATGGGACTCCGATACCTTTCTTGGACATGGGACTCTGCATTTCCTTTTACGCGTACGTTTCCTTTTACGCGTCCTTCGTTGATTTCCTTTTACAATACACGCGACACGACACGTCTTGTTGATTTCCTTTTACGCGTTGTCCCTTTATGGTAACCCCCCTAGTATATAAAGGGTCAACTTGTAGTAGATAGCTCTTCAGCTTATTCTACGCATTTCTGCCTGCAAAGTCTTCACTCCTGAAGAAGGTCGCTCGACTAAACTCCTGCGCTAAGCCCTTCCAGTCTTCCATCTCTTGTTACTCACTGGGGCTTCTCTCTCACGAGCGATAGCCATACATATACTCTGCTCCTGGTTGTTGACGACACCACGAGTACGAAGGATCTTGAGTGAAGTCTTTGTTCTGCACCCGTGTAACAAAAGAATAAGCTCGTCCCTAGATCCCTGCTACTACACATGGGATCCACCCAACTTCACACCACGTATCGTTCTCCTGCTTCGGAGGACTCCTCTGACAACGAATGACCGCCCGCTGCCTCTCCCTATGCCAACCCTTACCAGTCCACACGACCCTCTGGAACTTCTTCCCCACGTTCCCCTACTCAGCCCAGACGACAAGTAGCTGGCTCCTCTCAGGTCCCTTCCCCTGATACTCGATGAGGACCCCTCTTGAATGTTACCCCTTCCTTCACTCCTATCCCATCCCCCCTAGGCTCCACCCCTGCACTCTCTCCCCTCCAGTTCCAATCAACCCTCCCATTGTTACGCAGGTGCGGAACAAAGACTTCACTCGAGATCCTTTGTACTCATGGTGTCGTCAACGACCAGGAGCAGAGTACAGTATATGGCTATCGCTTGTGAGAGAGAAGCCCCAGTAAGTAACAAGAGACAGAAGACTGGAAGGGCTTAGCGCAGGAGTTTAGTTGAGCAACCTTCTTCAGGAGCGAAGACTTTGCAGGCAGAAATGTGTAGAATAAGCTGAAGAGCTGTCTACTACAAGTCGACCCTTTATATACTAGGGGGGTTACCATAAAGGGATGATGCGTAAAAGGAAATCAACAAGACGCGTTGCGTTGCGTGTATCGTAAAAGGGAATCAACGAAGGACACGTAGAAGGAAACATATGCATAAAAGGAAATGCGGAGTCCTGTGTCCAAGAAGAAGAAGCGGAGAGCCGCTAAGTATAAATGGAAAAGAGATAAAAGGGACTTCCCGGTAGGAGCGAGTCAGAAGTCCAGGGGCATCCGTAAACATGGGAAACAGCGGTGTTCCCGTGAGAAGTCTGAAGGTAATCCTAGAAGTCATGGAACAGAGGGTTGTATTGACTGCTGTTGATGATCTCCCAAGTGAGGTCTCTATACGCCCCATGTCTGTATTCTCTTCACCAAAGAGTTGTCTCCAGATGATTTCGACATTGCATTCCCAGGTGTCTTTGAAATCCGTAACACCCATCTTCCCAGCACACCCCAACCACTCGTTCTCCCTCCCCCGTCCCTAGCACTAGCAGCATGTCGAACCCCATCCAAGAAGAATTAAAGGTGGCTTGCCCGGAACCCTTCTCTGGCAAGAGTGAAGACGCCTCCCGCTGGCTGTTGGCGATGAAAGCCTACTTCGCCATTAACGACACCAAGTACAACGATAAGAAGATCACGATTACCCTCCTGAATCGGATGAACCATGGGAGAGGGGCAACCTTCTCCGAAGCATGGCTCAACAAGATTATGAATGCCCCCGTCGCCTCCTGGACCGATACCCTGGTCGAGGTCGAGAAGGACTTCCGCACTGTCTTTATACCCCCTGGCCTCAAAGACACCACGTGTATGACCCTCCACAATATCCGCATGGAAGGGAAACCTTTCAATGGAGACTTCGACGCCTTCCGCAGCGCCTTCCAGCTGGAAGCCTCTAGGAGTGACATCATTGACCAATCGATTCTCAAGGATCTTCTTAAGTGTGCTGTTTCGCGCCAACTTGCAACCATGATGACAGCCTTGGAGAAGGAACCCATGACCGTGAATGACTGGCTGGAGAAAGCCTCTCATTTCTACCATGTGATTATCCGCAACGATCTCCTTAGGAAAGGAGGCACTTCCTATTTCACCTCCCGAACCCACGACCCTATGGCCATGGACGTGGACTACGTCTCTTTATCCCCAGCAGAACGATCCGAACACCTCAAGAACAAGAAGTGCTTCGTATGCCACTGTGTCAGCTGTTTCGCCAGCAAACCTCGTAACGGGCAGAACCGTCATTCTCCCCCACAGAAGATTAGGGTTGCCGAAGAAGACAACTCCACTACCGATCCCCTGACTGCTTATGCAAGAAGCAAAGGGCTCCAAACCCATCAGGTTGTCTGATTGCTGGATTTGTTTTCAGACGAAACTCAGCACTATATTCTGAACCAACCTGAGCAAGAGGCCGATGAAGACGCGGATTTTCAACACTGAGGAGTAAAGCGACGTTTACTTCCTCAAGGACAATGACTCCTGTACAAATAGCTTCCGTTTTTGTATCCTCTCCTGCTGATAGGGCAATACAAGTCCCCGTATCCCATTATGCAGGAAGGACAGGAGAAATCGTCGCCACCACCGCCCTCATCGATTCCAGAGCCACTGGATCTTTCATTGACCAAGACTTCGCTGTACGAAACCAAATCCCTCTCATCTGACTAGCTGAACCAATCGGAGCCAAGAACGTAGATGGAACACAGAACAAATCTGGAGAAATCCGCTACAAGGTATTCATCACCTTGCGCTACGCTGACACAGAACACCAACAGGAACTCATGGTGCTTAACTGTGGATCCCAAAATATCATTCTGGGAATGCCATGGCTGGTAAAGGTAAACCCGCAGATCGACTGGACCAACCGAACCATCAAATTCGACCACGGACAGAAAGTTCGCTGACATGACGACCCCCTAAGGGAAGTGCAAGCGTACCTTATTCAATTTTTGGAAAAGAACCCGGATACGACATCCCGGGCCAATTATGTATGACGCTAGGCAGTGAGCCATCAAACAGCGTTTCCAACGAAAGGCACGCAAGGCTGGGATCCTACCGGAGGTGATCCAGAAGGTAACCTTGTCCACCACCATCACTGTGCAGAAAAAGGCCACACAGGTAGTGCTGCCCGACGTATTCAAAGACTACAAAAAGGTGTTCAATGAACTGGAGGAAGGCTTTATCCCTCCATCCCGAGACTTCGACCACGCCATCAAACTCAAGGACTCGTTCACCCCACGAAAGGCCAAGCCGTACTCACTCAACCCTGAGGAAATGAAGGCCTGCAAGGACTTTATTGATGAACACTTGACCAAGGGGACCATCCGCCCATCAAAATCCCCTCAAGCTGCCCCCTTCTTCTTTGTCGCAAAGAAGGACGGAAAGCTCCGACCCTGCCAGGACTACTGATATCTTAAGGAACACACGGTCAAAAACGCCTATCCTCTTCCCCTCATTCCTGACCTCATGGACAAACTTCGCGGATCGAATATCTTTATCAAGATGGACATCTGATGGGGGTTCAACAACATTCGAATCAAGGACGGTGACCAATGGAAAGCCACATTCATTACTCCATTCGGTCTCTTTGAACCCCTCATTATATTTTTCGGAATGTGCAATGGCCCCCTGACGTTCCAGGCGTTTATGGATCATTACTTTGGCGACATGATGGCCAAAGGGTGGCTCATCATTTACATGGACGACCTCCTGATCCACACCAAGGACGATCAGGAACTTCACAACGAATGAACTCGCCGCATTCTGGACTGAATGGCGGAACTTCGCTTACACCTCAAGCTCGAGAAGTGTTCCTTTTCTCAGAAATCTGTCGATTTGCTTGGAATGATCATTGCTGAAGGTGAAATTCGCATGGACCCTACCAAGCTCTCTGCCATCACGACCTGGGTACCCCCCACCTCCATTAAAGGAGTTCGTTCCTTTTTGGGTTTTTGCAATTTTTACAGGAAATTTATCACCAACTTCTCCGCTATCGCCGCACCCTTAATCGCCCTCACCAAGAAATCTGCTGCTTGGGAGTGGGAACACGATCAACAATGATTGTTCGACTCTCTCAAACAGAAATTCCTCACACTGCCAGTCCTCTCCATGCCAGAACCACAGCAACCATTTACCGTCATGACCGATGCATCCCTTACTGGCGCTGGCGCAGTCCTTATGCAAAAAGACATCAACGGCGACCTCCACCCCTGCTCCTACTTCTCGTGCACCTTTACCCCCACCGAACGCAATTACGACATCTACAACCGTGAACTCCTTGCCATAATCAAGGCTCTTGAGGAATGGCACCAATACCTCAGCAGTACTCCTCATCCCGTCACCATCATTACCGACCACAAGAACCTTGCCTATTTCAAGGAGCCCCGAAAACTCTCCTGCTGACATGCCCATTGGATGCTCTTTTTACAGGATTTCGACATCCTCTATGACACCCGCCCCGGATCCTATATGGGGCCCGCCAACGCACTATCTAGAAAGGACTTCGTCGACACCTCTGAGGACAATCAGGATGTGATTCTCCTCAACCCCAAACATTTCATAAATGCCATTGACGCCAACCTCACCAATAAAATCGCTGATTCTACCCCAGATGACCCCATCGTTTGGAAGGCCATGCTTGCCCTCCAGAACAGCTCCTCCTTGTTCCCCTGGGCTTCACCTAAAGATTGGGAGTTTCATAACAGATCCCTCTTCTTCCAGGGACGCCTTTACATCCCCGACTCTGCAAGAAAGGAATTGGTTACCTCCATCCATGATTCACCATCGGCCAGCCACCCTGGCTATTTCCGTCTCCTACACCTCCTTCGTCGGGACTATTGGTGGCCTGGTATGGCTACCTTTGCTCGCAAATTCATCGCTGGCTGTGCCACTTGCCAAGCCAACAAGGTTGTCACCCACCCCACAACCCCCCCATTATCCCCTATTCCATCTAAAGCCACCTGCCCCTTCCAACAAATCTCTGTAGATCTCATCACCGATCTTCCCCCGTCAGACAGCCATGATTCTATTATGGTTGTGGTCGACCATGGTCTTACAAAGGGGGTAATTTACATCCCTTGCTCAAAATCTATCACCGCTGAGGGGGTCGCTTCCCTCTTCTTTTCCCAAGTTTTCCCTCGTTTTGGCCTCCACGACAAACTTATCTCTGATCGTGGTCCTCAATTCGCCTCCACATTCACCAAGGAACTTGCCCGCCTCTTGGATTATGACCTCGCCCTCTCCACTGCCTATCACCCTCAGACTGATGGCAAGACCGAACAGGTTAACCAGGAACTCGAAACCTATCTCCACATCTTCTGCGACAGAAAACCTACCACTTTGGCATCCCTCCTTCCTATGGCGGAATTTTCTCATAATTCTAACGTCCACTCTGTCACCAACCAATCCCCGTTTTCTCTCATGTATGGCTATGAACCCCGTTCCTACCCACCTCTCTCCCGCACTACCTTCGTCCCGGCCGCTGAACAACGCCTCACCAAACTTGACGAAGCAAGAACTGAAGCTCTCGCCGCCCATCAAAAAGCACAAGAAGATATGAAATCCCGCATTACCACCAAGTTCTCCCCCTGGAAAGTTGGTCAGAAGGTTTGGCTAGACAACAAAAACCTGAAACTTGGCTACCATTCACGAAAACTCTCCCCTCGACGAGAGGGCCCCTTCGAAATCACCCAAGTTATTTCTCCCATCTCCTATCGACTCAAGCTTCCTCCCACCTGGAAGATACATGACGTCTTCCACGCCTCTATTCTCTTCCCTTATCAAGAAACTGACGAACACAGCCCTTCGTTCTCATGACCGCCACCAGATCTTCTCGTATCAGAAGAAGAATACAAAGTCGAAGCTATCGTGGGACATCAGGGTTCTGCTCAGAATCCACAGTTCCTTATCAAATGGAAAGGCTATCCATCCTCCGACAATACGTGGGAACCGCCGTCCAATTTGGTAAACGCCAAGACCATCCTCAACCTATATAAAGCCTCTCACCTCATGGCTTTCCCCTCGTTCCGTCCCCCTCCTACATGATCAAAATCACCTTTCCCCTTGTCGTATTCCTCATCTTTTCCACCCTCACTGTCCTCTTCTTCTATTGCATCTTCGCCATTGCTCTCAAAGTCCAGTATTCATGTGACTCCCTCTTCTTCATTGCCCATGTCACTCCCCACGGAATATCAGTCAGAATTGTCTCCCCCCACAACGTCACCACCCCCATCCTCCGCTACTCTACTGGCGCCTCCTACTCTGGCTGGATGGCTGAGGTGGATGGTTGGAACGATTCTTGAGTCATTCCATTCCCGTTCCTCTTCTCACTCTTCCCTTTCTAAGCCAGTCACCCCGCCCACATCTCCTATGGCATACTTGGAAGTCCCCCTTGACACCCTACTCTCCACTCTCGACCCCATCCCCATTTTCCTAGATAGACTTCCACGTTTTCACCGAAACGTCTTCTATGCCTCGATCCTCTCGTCACCACCACTCTCCATCCCACTCTCAAACATCCCCCTACTATCTCAGTCGGCGGCAACTATCCCCATCCTCATCCAGGCCTTTAGGAACACCCTCTTATCGTCTGAGATCCAACAACGGTCTCCGATCCAGCTCGGAGAATCATGGGCAGCGGCCCTCTCCTATTCCATCCAGGGTACTGGAGGGATTATACTCGATGCTTTGGACCACGTTGGCTTCAGACTATTCATCCCTACCCTCCCCACCAACCATGTCCAACCCCTCCTTCGAACCACCCTCATCAGTCTCTCTCCTCTCCAATGACGGGATTACCTCTCTCCCGCTGAGTACAGAGCGCTCCACCCTTTGGGACGAACCACCCATCTCTACCCCACTACCAGAGCTCCTCTACCTGCCCCCGTCCCTACCTATCCAATCCGACCTGATGAGCTGGACTCGACTTCCCTACCCACTGTTGATGCCGCCCCTCCCCCATATTCTTCCCACAGCCGATCTCTTCCCAGACAACCCACGCCTGGACTCGATGCGACCCACTTGGGATCTCCTGGATCTGGAACACGTGTTCAGTCATCCACTCCGGTTGTCAAACTCGACCTTCACGAGGTTAGAGAATTTCTCACAACCCTCGCTGAACTTACGGAGCCGGTCTCCTCCCCCTCCCAATCCCTGGTCCTGGTCCCCCCTCCCATCCTCCGACGAGTTTCTCACCTCCATACTTGCTATTGTTGTGGGTCCACTGGTCACCTCCAACCCAGATGCCCCCACTACCGATGCACCCACTGCCTTCGAACCTCCCCTGGACACTTCTCCCAAAATTGCCCAGTTGACCAATGACGCCACCCTCCCCGGACCCAACGATTTATTGATGATGATGCTCTCCCAGACTTCGACAATGAGCGCATCTGATGATAATGATTCGGTGAATCATTCTTCTGACAGGGGAGCTAATGTTACGGATTTCGAAGATACCTGGGAACGCGATGTGGAAACCATATGGAGACAACTCTTTGGTGAAGAAGATATGGACATGGATACATTTTTCTTTCCTACTCATTCATACAATCGTCATTGGTTTGACCTATCTTCCATGGCATATAGAGACCTTACTTGGGAGATCATCGACAGTGGTCAATATGACCCTCTGTTCCATGACTTCTAGGATTATCTTCAGACTTCTCACAGGAACACCGCTGTTTCCCACGTTTACGGATGCCCCCGGACTTCTGACTTGCTTCCACTGGGAAGTCCCATTTATCTCTTTTCCGTTTATACTTAGTGGCTCTCCGCTTCCCCTTTTGGACTACGGGACTCCGATCCCTTTCTTGGACACGGGACTCCACATTTCCTTTTACGCGTACGTTTCCTTTTACGCATCCTTCATTGATTTCCTTTTATGATACACGTGACGCGATGCATCTCGTTGATTCCCTTTCTCGTCTATTTTCCTTTGTTTGTACCCCGTAGTATAAATACCCGCTGATGTACTAGAATAGCTCTTCAGCTTATTCTACGCATTTCTGCCTGCAAAGTCTTTGCTCCTGAAGAAGGTCGCTCGACTAAACCCCTGTGCTAAGCCCTTCCAGTCTTCCATCTCTTGTTACTCATTGGGGCTTCTCTCTCACGAGCGATAGCCATATACTCTGCTCCTGGTCATCGACGACACCACGAGTATGAAGGATCTCGAGTGAAGTCTTTGTTCCGCACCTGCGTAACAGGTGGCTCCTCAACCAACATTCATTCTGTTCAAAAGGGTAATGACAACTTTCTTATCATTATACTTCACACCATTGATAACAAAGTAGACCTTCATTGCTAATAACCATCTTGACATGTCCTCAGTCTTGCCAGAGAAGGGTTCCAGACAAGCTGCTTTGATTTCATCTGCTGTTCCTAAAGACATAGCTGGGCTGCTAGGAGTATGCAATGGGACTGGGGAAGGGGTTTGGGTATGCTGGGAGGAAGGTAGAGTTGAATGGAAAGCAGGAAGAGGGGAGAGTGCAGAGGAAGTGCTCAGAGGAGATGGGACAGAGGTGTAAGCAGGGGAGATGTTCAGAAGGGGAGGCTAAAGGTCTGGTTACTTGTCTCCTAGTCTGAGCATGAGAATGGAGGATATGGACTCTAAGAGTAAGCAGGACTGGTAGGGGTTGGAATAAGGCAAGGTAGCAGGGGGATTGTCTTCTTCTGATGAGTCCTCTCCTTGAGGTACTCAATATGTGGTGAGGAGGTCACATCCCATATGTCAATAGCAGAGACAAAGGGAAGAGCTAATTCTTTTGTTATGCATGTGTAGAACAAAGACTTCACTCTAAATCCTTATCATACTTGGGCTTTCTCTCTAGTGCCAGAGCAGACTATTGACTAAGACCTGTGAAGGTAAAGTCCTATTCCAGTAGAGAACTTGAAGGCCTTAGCATGTGAGGATAAGTTGAACAACCTTCAGAGGAGCAAAGACTTTGCAGGCAGAAGTGCATAGAATTAGCTGAGGAGCTATCTACTACAAGTGTGCCCTTTATATACTACAGAGGTACCCCGATCAGGAGTATGTATAAAAGGAAATCAACAAGATACATTGTGTCATGTAGGATATAATTGGAAAAGCAGAACTCTGTATGGTGAAGTCTGAATGTCTAAATAGGGGCATGGAGTTCTGTGAGACATAAAAGGGAAGAAGACAAAAGGGGACTACTAGGCACAGGAAAGTGGAAAGTCCTAGTTAATCCATATAATGTGGGAAGTGGCAGTTCCCATTAGAAGTCAAATGGTATATGTCCATGGATGAGCATGAGAAACACATCATATCCATTCAGTGGTGCCATTGTAGACTTGATATCATACCAATGTCTATCAAAGTAAGAAAGAGGGGAAAAGAAATTGACATCTGCACTAGCTTCTATCCTGGTGAATGCAGTCTCTAGTAGCTGGTCCCATACCAGAGTCTCCTCATCATCATCCCACAAGATGAATTCATGAGAAATCATAATACAAATCTGATTCTGCCCCAAGTATTTAAACCCATAGAATACTCACCTGTATTTCCTCAGTTTGAATATCAACTTAAGTATCAACTCAAATCCAATCCTCAGTAAACTCTGGAGATCTTGATGATCACCCTCCAACCTTCAGCCTTCACTCACATCCTCCCTTCTCCTTATACTCATTACTTTGCTCTGACCCATGACCTCCAAAATCCAGGACAAGACTCAAACAAGAGCACAACACATGAGTTGCAGCTGATGTCCCACTAATCCTAACTCTGGTGTTCCAGAGTTCTCAGAGTTACTTCTGCTCAGTCATCACAACTTTAACAGTGAACATCTCCTTTATGGTTGACATTCTTAAGTATAGACTATTACCCTTGCAAGTATCCTAGTCCCATATGGTCCTAGGAATACTCTGAGTCTAGTGTGAACAACCCACCTACTGTTATGTGTGTGCAGAACAAAGACTTCACTCAGTAACCCATCATACTTGATGTTACAATCATGATATGTTCCCTCTATTTTTCCTTATTTTTCCTAATCATTTGAGCCCTCTACAAGCCTAACATCTCTGTTCGCATAATTAGCCCCTATCTCCCTTATACTTGCGACCAAACCTCTAGATCTAGACACAGCCTAGACCCTCAAACCCTTAACCCAGTCTAGACCTAGCTGTCACCCCACCTCTACACATGTTTCCCTCATGTCCACCTTATCCCCTGACATGACTCACTCTGACTCATTACCCTCTACCCTGTTTCACCTTGACATGCCTCATGCCTACTACACCCTTTACCCTAAGGCTATGCTTATCTATGACTCAGTATGACTCACATCCCACCAATAGCATTA
>JBBPMU010001096.1:0-10705 GCA_038090475.1 Wakefieldia striispora | reverse complement strand
CATTCTAGATTCAGATCTAGATTGATACCAGTTCTAGAGCAGTTCTAGAACTGAGGTGAGTCACTATCATATTATTCATTTCAGATGATAGTGAGATAAGAGTCCTTTATGCTATTGGACGATAAGGGTATGTATTACACATATGATATGATACAACTGTATCTTTAGTCATTTCCTATGACTCATCCTTATCTCTTATTGTTCTTATCTCCCCATTCTTATTGGTAGATAAGAACCTCACATATGTATATAAGAGGGGATGCATATGACAATTCCCCTTAACCAGTCAATTGACATTATCTTGTCCTCAGTTCATCCCCCACTTGTCTTCACCTCAACCCTTTGTTCCTTGATATTTAGAATGTGAGTCATTCTCCTCACTGTTCACCATAACCTCTGCTCTTGACTTTGCCTGGAACTTCCATCTGCGAGCATATCTAGTCAAACCTCATTCCCTCGGACAAGAGATTGAGAGAGAAGGCTTTGCCCATCTCTTTACATGGTATTCATCAAGCACGAATCCCAGAATGACTTGGTTCCCCTGCCCATGACATTGGTGGTTCTGGGTCTGAAATCTCTGGTGCAGATGTTGATGATCAATGCAAGCCATGCGTTCGTTATCATCTGATTTTGGATGGTATGTATCCTCACTCATTAAAGTTACTCATGCTCACACAGCACAGGGACCCCTTGTGATCCCTCTGGACAAGATCTCCCACTGTCCATGCCTCCACTCCCCTTGGAAACATGTGTGCCAGGGGACTGGACACCTTTTACTCAGTGAGCTCAATTTGAGCTTGCTGATTTTTTGTACCAGAAAGCTCAAATGTCAGCAGGTAAGACCAACCAGTTATTGCAAATTTTAGCCTCGTTGTATGACAGCCAAGAGCTGCCATTTGGGTCACATGAAGATATATACCAGTCTATTGATGCCATATCATATGGAGACTGCCCTTGGCAGTCTTTTTTGGTGAAATACTCTGGTCCAATACCTAATGACCCTCCATCCTGGATGTTTGCAGAGTTCAATGTATGGTACCATGACCAACTCAGTCTGCTTGAACAGCAATTCCAGAATCCGGAATTCACCAGTGCAATCGATTATGCTATGAAGGTGAGTTTTAATGAAGTTCAATCAACAAAACATCAATGATCCTTCTGTGCAGGCTGTGACAGATGAAAATGGCTGATGAGAGGTCTGTGACCTTTTGTCAGGTCAGTGGGCATGGGATCAATCTGTGAGTCTGCACATTGTCATTGTCTTCCCACTGTCACAACTCTGAGCCACAATGTCCAGGAATGCATTGCCGAGGATCCAGATGTTATGATTCCATCATTCTTTAATTGAACTTTTTACTTAACGAACCATTTCGCTATGCTCAGCCCTCGAAGGCGAGCACCAACATGTAATTCTTGTCACGTGACTCTTTCACACGATCACGTGACGTTCCCCTTTTGGTACGCTCCTATGTCAGTATAAACTTCCTTCTGTCACGTGATCTGACACACGTGACCACCTACAGCACTTGCCAATTGGCCGATTACCTATCTTCTGCTCTTCTTTCGCCATTGGCCCGGCAACTCCTTATCTTCCCTTCCCAGTGACAAAGACGATATGACTCAGGATACACGATCTTCACATTGTATGACTTCTCGCCCTTTTTCCCATTGGACGATAGCATACGCACAGCCTGGTCTGTGCACGATTACTCACAGTATATAAACCCCCTGTACTTTACGGATATTCCCTAGTTCTATCTACTTGATTCTACTTCCCAGGGTAGAGTTTAAGGATAACTCCTCATCTACTGGGATTATTACTTCATCCTCAACATTCCACTGCTACACGACTTTCAAACCGCTCTCATCACCGCCTTCGTTGCCGGCAAACCCTTAGAAGCCGGTGCACTCGTTCTTATCTCTCCTCTAGTTTGTTTGAGTGCTACTTCATATCACCAGATATGCATGGGGCCACATTTGCACCAATTGTACTAGGCAGTGACAAGACTACAGTCAGCATCAGGACCAGAAACATGGAATATTATCCACTGTACATATCTCTGGGAAATGTTCACAACAGTGTCTGTTGCTCGCACAGTGGGGCTGTGTCCATACTTGCATTTCTTTCCATTCCCAAGAGCAAGTAACTACTTTTTGACTAGTGGTCCAAGTCTTGTTCTAACCATCGTCACATAGCTGATCCTGCACACAAAGATGACATCCACTTTTGCCACTTCCACCACCAGCTATTCTATTACAAAAACCACATTTTACTTTGAACTTTTTACCTTTACTAAAAACCTTCTTCACTATGCTCAGTCCTCAAAGGTGAGCACCAACATGTACTTTGAAAGTCACATGACCAATCACGTGATGTTCCCCTTTTGGTATGCTCCTATGTCAGTATAAACTTCTTCCATCATGTGATCTGACACATGTGACCACTCACAGCACTTGCCGATTGGCTGATAGCTTATCTTCTGCTCTTCTTTTGCCATTGGCCCTCCCTTATCCTTTATCTGCTTTTCCCATTGACTCATAGATGATGACCCAAGATACGTGTTGACCATACGAATATTTCCTTTCTCGATAACTCAGACTTCCACCTTATCGGTGATGACCTTATTTGGTTATTCCTTTTACAGTAGTTGGTCTGTGTGCACTACATCACCAGACACTATATAAGTAGAGACATTGTGACTGGTATTCCCCAGTCTTATCTACTTGATTCTACTTCCAAGGGTAGGATTTAAGGATAACTCCTCACCTTACTTGGATCTCTACTACTATCAACATTCTGCCACTTCACAACTTTCACATCTTGTTGCTCGCTGCCTTTGTCGCTGGAGTGCCCCTTGAACTCAGCACGCTTTCATTTCTCTCCTCCCTTGGTTGTTTAAGTGACACTTCATATCATATTCCACTCATCACTCACCGCTGTCCTTCACCCCATCAGAGATGCTATGATCAAACCACGAGTAACACAGTGTGTGGATGGTCACTTCTGCTGTGTCATATATGGTCTTGGACCTTATATTGCTGATTACCCCGAGCAGGCTTTGCTTGCATGTGTTGTACAGGGTTGGTGTACATGGTACGTTATCTACATTGATCATTTCATTCATGTTTGAATGAAATTGTGCCTCACTGTATACAATTGCACTGCTCAAAACCATGATCTCAATGGTGGCAGTGGACCATGGGCACATGCCCACCATGAACTGCTTCATACCACAATGGACCCACAGATCCTATGGGATGATTATGGAATCATAGCAGACGTCGAGGTAAGCAGCATTCAAGTTAGAATACGTGATTATATGATAGTAATGGTCCACTGGCATATTCAGCCATTTACAGTGCATTTTCCTCATGCAGACATACATGAGTTGATGGTGCCAGATCTTCTCCATCAATTAATCAAAGGAACCTTCAAGGACCACCTTGTTATCTGGGTCAATGATTATCTTGAGCAGAATTACCCCAAACAGCATGCTCTGGAGATTGTTACAGATTTAGAGGACACTTGGGAATGCGATGTCGAAACCATCTGGAGACAGCTCTACGGTGAAGAAGACATGGACATGGATACGTTTTTCCTTCTTACTCATTCCTATGATCGCTATTGGTTTGATGTTTCTTCCATGGCGTATAGAGACCCCACTTGGGAGATCATTGATAGTGGTCAATATGACCTGCTATTCCATGACTTCTAAGATATCTTTCAGACTTTGCATGGGAACACCACCGTTTCCCACGTTTATGGATGCCTGGACTTCTGACTTGTTTCTACCAGGAAGTCCCATTTATCTCTTTTCCTTTTATACTTAGTGGCTCTCCGCTTCTCCTTTTGGACATGGGACTCTGCATTTCCTTTTACATGTACGTTTCCTTTTATGCATCATTCGTTGATTCCCTTTTACGATACATGTGACGTGATGCATCTTGTTGATTTCCTTTCTCATTTATTTTCCTCTATTTGGACCTCGTAGTATAAATACCCGCCAATGTACTAGAATAGCTCTTCAGCTAATTCTACGCATTTCTGCCTGCAAAGTCTTTGCTCCTGACGAAGGTCACTCGACTATGCTCCTGCACTAAGCCCTTCCAGTTTTCCGTCTCTCTTGTTGACGCCTTCTCTCTTACGAGTGACAGGCAATACTCTGCTCCTAGTCGTCGATGACACTACGAGTATGAAAGGTTATCGAGTGAAGTCTTTGTTCCGCACCCGTGTAACAGAGATCATAGCAGAGATTGACCATCAGTTCATCTTTTGTCTTGTGTCACAGATTGTTCACTAACCATCTGAACTTTGCTTGCAAAGTAGGCTTGCTGCTGTGCTGTTGTTTCCAGGACTATGCCGTTTCCCAGAAGGTTGGGAATTTAAGCAGTGGATGGGGGACAATTCAAAAGCATTGATGAAGGCAAGTCCATCCATTGTATTATAATCTTTGCTATCTAAGTTTTCACAGTAGATTTATTTGCCTGCAATTACTGGCTTGGTCCCTGACACAATGGTCCATGCCATTACCGCCTTCCTCAACTTCTGTTACATGGTATGAAAGTCAGTCATCAACAAGAAAGACCTTGATGCTATCAACAATGCCATATGCTGCTTCCATCTCAAACAGGAGATTTTCAAGGACGTTGGCATGCATGTGCATTTCTCATTACCCCACCAACACACCATGGTCCATTATCGTACATTGATTGAAATGTATGGAGTACTGAATGGCCTTTGTTCCTCAATCACTGAATCTTGGCACATCAAAGCTGTGAAGAAGCCATGGCAGCGCTCAAACCGATACAAGGCACTCAGTCAAATGTTACTCACCAACCAACAACTCAACAAACTGGCTGCAGCATGCTTGGTGTACTCACAGTGGGGAATGTTGGAGGGGGTGTTGGCTCTGACAGGGAGAGGGGAGGATATTGCCACAGCGGAAGGCAAGGATGGTGAGGAGGAGGATGTATCTCAGGCTGTTGAGGGAGAGAAATCAGACTATGATGTTTGACTGGCAAAAAAACCAGGTGAGTCCTGCTTGTGGGCACATTCATGTCACACTCACTGACTCTTGGTGTTTTCTCATAGTACAGAATATACCTCATGCAAGTAGGCTTGTGGCTGCACAGTATGGGTACCCTGGACTCATTGAAGGCATCTGGTGCTATCTATATGACCAACTTAACCCCAACTTGGGGTTATCTGGGGACTGTGTGGATCTGTCTCATTGCCCGTCCTTCAAAGGTGACATTAGGGTATTCAACTCAGCATTGGTGACCTACTATGCCCCAAGTGACCACTCAGGGCATGGTGGCATGCACCACAACACTATATGTTGTACACTACAGTGGCAGGGTGGGTCTGCACAGCATGATTGCATATTTGTAGAGAATGGTGGCTCAGAGGATGATCCCCTGTCTGGTCTCCTCATCACTCATGTCTTATTTTTTTTCTCATTTAGATTTCACGGATGTTTACACTCCTGCACATTTGTGGAGTGGTTCCTACCATTTGGAAATGAGCCAGACCCCTTGACAGGAATGTGGATGGTTGTGCCAGAGGTGAATATGGCTGGACACCATGTTTGAGCGGTGATTTCAGTCAAATCAATACTATGGGGTGCTCATCTTATCAGAGTATTTGGTGCAGCATTTTTACCCATTACTTTTCACTTCTCACAGTTGCTTGTAGTGACTCCGTGGCCTGGCTCAGCCCAAAAGCCCCAGCTTGGGCTTGGCTTAGGGGGCCAGCAGCCTGACAAAATCATGAGCTGGGCCTTGGGCCCCTAAAGCCCCTAAAGATGGCCCAGCCCAGCTTGGAAGCCCCAGCTTAGGGCCAAGCCACAGCTTGACACAGGGAGGCACGCAATCACTGTCAGAGAAGGGCAAGGCGAAGGTGAGGACAATGATGAGGGCACAATTACAACAACATAACAACCATGTTATCACGATCGTTGTGTTGTCGTCATTGTTGCCATTGGACAACTTAGCTGAAGTGAGGTGAAGGCGAGGATGGCAAGGGGGTGGTTATGACGACACAACAACTGTGTTATCACCGTCGTCATGTTGTCGTCATTGCTGTTGGACAAGGGAAAGGCGAAGGTGAGGCTGATGAGGGCATGACTACGACGACACGATAAGTGTGCTATCACGGTCATCGTGTCATTGTTGTCTCTGTCTCACCTTCATTGCCACTCAATTACAAGTGGGCAGGTACATACATGGTGGGCAGCCCAGGAAGGGCAGCACGGGCAGGGTCGGGTGAGAAAAAAAGGGCAGAGGCAAAAGTGAGGGTGCGGTGGTAAAAGACCGAAAGCTTGCACACTCGTGTGTAAACGTGAATGCGAACAGTAATATGTTCATGTTCATGTTTGCACAGGAGCCAGAAGGTGGTGGGGTGGTGGGACAGTGCAATCATACGAGGGTGGAGGTGGGGTGAGATCATCAGCAAACCAGCTCTTGTATTGACAGAGTTGCACAGCCCTACAGAGACACTACAGAGAGGTACCTAGTAATATAGATCTGCACAGAAAAATAGGGGCTATACAACTTTTTTTTTTCTGTATTGATCCAGGCTAAAATTTTTATAAGTCAATCTTTATATATATTCTAGTCTCTGTGCAAATTTCTGAGAGCAAAACTGAAAATCTGATTGTGTGGTGTGCAAAGACATTGTGTGGGAAAATGGTCAAAAAGTGCTGGTTTGCTGATGTGGAATGGCGACCCACTTGGGCGCAGCAGCAGAAGTAAAAAATACTGCGCTTAATTCCGTTTTCATTGATAAAGACAATTCCTTCACCACTACTTTATGTTTTGTCTCTCCCTCCCCTTCCAACCCTCAGACTTTTATCCGTTCAACTCTTAATCACTCTGGACACCTTTCTCCTACCACTAATATTCGTTTCAGGAAGCTTCGAGGCTGGTATATGGTGTCTTGCAGGTCATTGATCGACTCGGGCGCCACGAACACCTTCATTGATAAAAAGTTCTGTGATACTAACGGAATAATAGGAACGAGATTACCCGCACCCATAGGGGTTTCAAACGCGGACGGAACCAACTCCTCAATAGGAGAGATTACCCACAAAGTTAATGTCTTTGTGGAGATTAACGGACATTTGGAGTTCATCGACGCATATATCACTAACCTGGGCACACACCCCATGTTCATAGGATATGACTGGCTCAACTGCCATAACCCCGAGATAAACTGGATTACCGGCGAAATAAAATTCGGCCGATGCACCTCTTACTGCCAACAGATGTCAAGAATGCGATTGCCGCCTACTTTCTTCAGTAGGGCGATGATGAAACAAGAAGAGACGGACCACATAAAAAGTATGGTACCAAAAACTTACCACAAGTTTCTAGATGTATTCTCCGAAAAAGAATCGGAAAGAATGCCCACACGCAAACTGTGGGATCATGCCATCGAGCTGAAAGAAGACTTCGTCCCCAAAAAGGGATGAGTGATACCTCTGTCGCAAACAGAGATGGAAGAAGTAGCTAACTTTTTACAGAAAGAATTAAAGAAAGGGTATATCCGACTGTCGAAATCACCACAAACGGCTCCCGTATTCTTCATACCCAAGAAAGACAGTAAAAAACGTTTAGTCATGGATTATCGTTACCTCAATGAGGGAACGATCAAAAATGCTTACCCCCTTCCTTTAATTCCATCCCTGATAGACAGATTACAAGGAGCGGACCTATTCACCACCATGGACTTACAGTGGGGATATAACAACGTCCGCATCAAAGAAGGCGATGAATGGAAGGCAGCGTTCATAACGCCCATGGGGGCTTATGAACCTTTGGTAATGTATTTCGGAAAAACCAATTCACCGTCCACTTTCCAGAATATGATGAATGACATCTTCAACGACATGTATGCGGTCGTTATTATTTTCATTGACGATTGTATGGTTTTTACTAGCAGAAAAACACAACACGAACACGAACAGATCGTGAAAGAGGTACTCAAGCGGCTTCAAGAAAACGACTTGTACGTCAAGCCCGAAAAATGCCACTTTTCACAGAAAAAAGTAGATTTCCTTGGGATGGTCGTATCCCAAGAAGGGGTAGAGATGCAACAGTCGAAAGTCGTGGGTGTTCTGGACTGGCCTACGCCTACCAGACTTAAACAAGTGCAGGGCTTTTTAGGCCTCTGCAACTACTATCGACGATTTATACCTAACTTTGCGCACATAGCTCAACCACTGAATGACCTTACAAAGAAAGATACCCCCTTCAAATGGGGAAGCGATCAAGAATCGGCATTGAAAAAGTTGAAAGAAGCCTTTATGAAGGAATCCCTTCTGGCCTACCTGGACCAGAGGAAGCCAATGTGCATCGAAACCGACGCATCGGATATAGCGACAGGAGCTGTCTTATCTATAAAAGACGACGATGGCATATGGAAGCCCTGTGCTTTCATTTCTCACTCTTTCGATTCTGCAGAGAGAAACTACCCCATTTATGACAAGGAACTTTTAGCAGTTATACGCGCCTTACAAGATTGGCGACACTACCTGGTCGGCCGAGAATCATTCGAAATATGGACGGACCACAAAAACCTCGAGTACTGGAAAAAGCCACAGACTTTGTCCCCCCGACAAGCGAGATGGCATGCTTTACTTCAAGAGTTCAACTACGTCATGTGTTACAAACCAGGCACGCAGAACGGACGAGCAGACGCACTCTCCCGAAGACCTGATCATGGTGACGCAGTAGAGAACCACAATACTAATGTGGTAGTCATCCCCGAAAAGGACATGAAAGTGGTTAATTCACACGAGGTTTCTCTAGTCTCCCCATTTTTCGAAAAGATTCAAAAAGCAACAGCGTTACTGACCGAATCGGAAGTTCCACAGGGTTTCACTTTCTGCGAAGAAGAAAAGGTATATAAAAATGAAAAATTCAAAATCTTCATTCCGTCCTCATTGAGAACCGAACTACTAACATTATTCCATGACTCCCCTGTAGCAGGTCATGCAGGAAGGGCCCGTACGAGCCACCTCGTTTCACGATTTTATACATGGAACGGCATGACTAAAGACATAGCTGAATATATAGACCACTGCCAAGCATGCGCCCTCACGAAGGGAAAATCAACAGCACCAGCAGGGAAGCTGCTACCCCTCGAGTCGGCCTCGCGACCTTGGGAAGACCTCTCTATCGACTTCGTCACAGGATTACCTCTCTCAAAGGGGTTTGACTCGATTTGTGTTATTGTGGATCGCTTCTCCAAAGAAGCGATATTTACCCCGTGTCTAAAAAAGATCTCCTCTTTAGATTTAGCCAAGCTTTTCAGAGACGAAGTATGGTGCAACCATGGCTTGCCCTCTTCTATAGTATCCGATCGAGGTCCACAATTCATCTCGGAATTCACCAAGCATCTGTGCAAAATATTAGACATCAAACAAAGAATCTCCACCGCGTATCACCCCCAGATGGATGGTCAGACAGAACGTATCAACCGAGAAATGGAACAGTACCTCCACACATATGTAGCAAAGAAACAAGAGGACTGGTGCGAGTGGCTCAAACTCGCACAATTCCAGCACAACAACTCGCTCGGGTCGGCTACCAATACGACCCCCTTCGCAATTACAAAGATGTACCAACCGCGGCTTGGGTTTGAAAGCGCCAAAAGAGATTCATTCACAGATGATTGCAAGAATTCCCACAACGAAGTAAAAAAGGCACTCGATGAAACACGACAACGGATGATCAAAAATGCATCAAACAAACGATCAGAAGCCCCAACATATGAAGTAGGGCAACAAGTATGGCTATCCACGGAGCACCTCAAGCTCCCATACATGGCCAAGAAGCTTACGCAAAAATGGATAGGACCGTACGAAATCCTAAAAGTACTTCCGAACGCGGTAACACTACAATTACCGAAGACGTTTACCATACATCCCACCGTTAACGTTTCACGAGTCAAACCTTACAGAGAGACACTGGCAGGGCAACCCACCAGAAAACCAGACGCTATCATAGTTAACGACGAAGAATACACCGAACACGAGGTCGACTACATCGTCACCTCTTGAATGAAAAATCGGAAACTGGAATACCTGGTCCACTGGAAGGGCTGGGAGGAATCAGACCGCACTTGGGAACCCGCGGATCATCTCAAAAACGCGCCAGAGGTGGTAAAAACATTTCACCAAGCCCACCCATCCGCCCCAAGAAAACTTCGTGGACTCTCTACCTCCGAATTTAATTCCCTTTTTTCTGATTATTCCATCGACTTTCACTCACATTCGGCGTTAACTCGCCTAGACTATGAAGCATAAAAAGTTCTCTCCTCGTCGGGACGACTCAGACCTTAGAAGGGGTAATGTTATGATTTCATCATTCCTTATCGAACTTTTTACTATTAACGAACCCTTTTGCTAGACTCAGTCCTCGAAGACGAGTCCCAACATGTATTTCGTGTCACGTGACTCATTCACATGATCACGTGACATTCCACTTTTGGTACGCTCCTATGTCAGTATAAACTTCCTTCTGTCACGTGATCTGACACATGTGACCACTTGTGGCACTTGCCGATTGGCCGATTACAGTAACTATCTTCTGCTCTTCTTTCGCCATTGGCCAGGCAACTCCTTATCTCCCCTTTCGCATTGACAAAGACGATATGACTCAGGATACGCAATCCTCGCATCGTACGACTTCACTCCTCTTT
>JBBPMU010001095.1:0-10706 GCA_038090475.1 Wakefieldia striispora | reverse complement strand
CCCCAAAACGGCTCCAAAACCGAGGATGTCAAAGTACAGAGCGGTTTTGGAACAGCCAAAACGAGTTTCAAATCCATCGTCAAAACGGCCTCAAAACGGGGGCCGTTTTCTACTCTGACAGTCCCTACTGGCTCTCAGCGGGTGCGCATTAATGTAGCCGAATTTGGCTTCATACAATACGGGAAGGCTTCATGTAAGCGGCGTTGACAGGGGTTTGTGCACGGAGTGCGAAAAGTGTAATAATTTGAGGTCCGCTACTTGCCCGTTTGCAACTTGACTTTGGACCATAACTTCAATTCCCCTTCTATATCGTTCAAAATCCTGTGGCTACTGGAAAAGATAATGGTACCGCTCAAGAATAACAGACAAAGAAAGCCATATGCTGTAACTGTTGTCCCTTTTCAAATTCATGTTCAGTGTTTTCATACCACATTTTATAGCGTCCTCGAGGTTCTGATGGTGCTTGGCTCCATGACCGTGCACCTTTGACCTCTGCAAAAGGGAACAACGCGATCACCCCTGTAACGCCTTCGGACGGTGCAATTTCAAAACTCGTCGTATCCAATCTTCATTATGAGATCACGCCTAAAGACTTGGTGGTGAGCTATTTCACCCATTACTCCCTTGCTGTCGCTGATTTTCTCGGAAGTCCATCTTTGGACAGATAGGCACGCTCGTTCGCGAGCCAGCGATCAGGGTACGATGATTCCGAATTCGAATGCACACAGTCATGTCGCCCCGTCTGGTCACTTCTGTCGTGGTCCTGTTGCTGTGGTCAAGTCGGGGGGTTCAATGACCGCTTTCGCTTCTGGCTCTTCAGTGGGAATGAACACCAAGCTAAATTTGAGCAATCACCTTTTACTTTTAAAGTACGATCGCAGCGGTCGCTCCTCTGGCGTTGCTTTCGTTACGTATGAAAAGCCCGGGGAGGCAATTCGCGCCAAGAAAGAGTTTGAGGGGAAACTTGCAAAAGGTTCGTTTCGCTCGATGGGTTGAGAGGATAGCCCTCTCTCCTTTCGGTGATGAGTTCGAGATGCTGACTTTGGTTGGTAGGACAAGCCATGGAGATTGCGTTTGACACTGCTCCACCGCGTCGGGTGCGATCCACAAGTATGCCTGGCGTTTCAACTGCTTCGCTACTGAACAGAATCGAACGACCATCCCTTGCGGAGCGCTTAGGAGGCAGCAAAAATTCGCAGTTACCAACCACGTACGTAGTGCAGGTCTCCGATCACGGTAACATAGTCACGCTGCTCTCACTAGTACGGGTCCTGCCCGCGGAAGAGCACCCCGATCTGCAAGAGATGGTACGGCACCCAGGTCAAAGGTAGGGCGAGCAACTCGCCCGAAAGCCAAAACGGCGGAAGAGCTGGATAAAGAGTTGGATGTCTTTATGGCGGATGACGGGAAGGATGCTCCAGACCCCAAAGTCGCAGAGCCTGTCACGGTGCCGCAGGACGTAGAGATGGCATGAAGCGTCCCTCCTTGGACATGATGTATTTATGCAGTTTATGATATGCTTTGGACAAATGTTGAATCCTTTTATGCAGTTCGTTTGAGAGTCTGCTCGTAATCGACATGTATTCCCCATCGACATTGCTTCTCAGCTATATAACAGGGACCGATTCGAGCCAAGTCCAAACTAAACTATGGATCAATATATTAATCGGTCGAAAGACCTATCGGGTTCTCTGACTTTCCCCGTAGCCTGCAAGTTGGTTGCAGCCTTATTTCGTGCCTCGAATGTGTGGATACGAATAGCCAGGGGATAGGTAGGGTAGTTGATCAAATACGCAAAGATCTTGAGCTGACTTTCGTGCACCTCGCTGCACTCCATCTCAATTGCTCAGCGCTCAGCATTGAATATTGACTCAGTACCGGGTCTTATGTAGGTCCTCGGGAGAGCCCGAACGTCGTGGGTGCCATCGCCAGGAATGAGTGTGCTCGAACGACTAGTGTGGGGGGAGATTAACGGATTCTGTTCAGTAACGAGGCGCTCAAAGTGTTCAGCATACTGCCGCGCGGGTCGAGGCGGACCTCGTCACGAACTCTTTCATCAAAGCAAAGCAAAAGCCCGCTACTACCATTCCCAGTGAATGCCCTCCAAGTTGATCATCTGGATACAACATCATTTCACCAAACATCAAATTCACCGCTTGTGCCAACAACCGACGCGTTTGGGGCACGAGAGCAACGGGTGGCGCGTTTTCGGGCTCCGACGACGTAGCCAAAAGCACCTCTGGCCGGTGGTTCTGTTTGCTCTTTCGGACGTGTCCAACCGAACCGCCAGTTGGTATGTGCAAGATGCATCGATGCTGGGCCATCGTCGAGGTGCAACACATCATCTTCCGTGAAGTTCTTCACGAATTCCAGGGCAAGGCCACACTAGCCCGGCTCGCGCGCACATGTCGAACAATCAGTAATGTTGCACTCGATCTCCTGTGGGAGGAATTGACCTCGTTTGTTAACCTTATCCGATGTCTTCCTCGAACCCTATGGACAATCGACCAGGCCAATAAAAGAATGGTATGTTACTGGCGCTTCATCCAATCATATTAATTCTATCGTCGTCCATCTTACTCACCAGTCCTGGATAGCGATTCCAAAGAACTATGTGGTTTAGCGACTGGGAAATCCTTTTCAAATATTCCTCGCGCGTACGGGTTGTATCTTCTTTCCAATCTGATAAGTCCTGCTCCAGTCTGGCGGCAAACGTCGTCTCTGCCTTGTCCCATCTTCCGCATTTTGGCCCGTTACTCCCGAACCTCCAATCGCTCCGCTGGACTGACACAAACGAGACATATGCCCCTCTATTACACGTGCTGCTCGCCAATTCTCTGGTGGATGTCTTACTCCCCTCCTTTGCACTGCGATTCCCTGCGTTTTCGATGAGATTGGCCTTCAGATGCCCGTCTTTAAATCGCCTTGACATTGCCAATGACAGTCAACCGCTTGATGCCGGGGGTCAGAAGATCCTTTCGGAAACAATCATGCGTCTACACTCATTGGAATCGTTCTCCTCAGGCCAGTGCGCGCTCGACGAATCCGCCATCGTCCACTTTTCCCGCCTTCCTTCTTTGTTCGAACTCTCTTTGAAGCTTCGAGATAATTTAAAGTTGAAGTCGCTCAAATCCCGCCTGATGCCACCTGTATTCGAATCTCTCGAGTGCTTGACGCTGAAAGTCAATGAGCTATCAACCTTGACGTCACTCCTGGAGGTTATACACTTTGCTCCGCACACCATGTCACTCTCAGCAGAGAAAACACCCACCTCAGATGCGTTCTGTCTGTTTTTCATGGCACTGGCCAAGGCTTGTGATCCAGGAGGGCTTTCCTCGATCGCATTGACCACAGAATTCGGCGAATGGTTACCCAGCGACGATCGCCAACAAATTTCTTTGTCGACCCTAGAGCCACTACTCGCATTCCCCAACATAGAGTCCTTCACTTTCGACGCAATGTGCAACATCTCTTTGGATGATGAGGCGCTCGATACGTTGACAAAATGTTGGCCAAACTTAACCAAGCTCTCCCTCAATCAATCAGCCTTGTGGGGGATCGAGCCGCATGTGACACATCGCGGACTCATCACTCTCCTCTCCCGCTGCGCTGCGCTTACGAAATTTGCACTTGCAGTCGACTTTACGGGGGTCGATTCCGACTTGGAGGTTCCAATGTTACGACCAGGCAACGGGATCACTAGCGGGTGTAAACACGTCGACTTCATTACCTCGAAGATCGGAGATCCAGCCAACATTGCAGCGTTTTTGAGCGACCTGTTCCCCGGGTTGCGCGAAGTCTCGCTGTCGGCGTGGACCGACGATCCCGAGGAGGTCACGTACTTGAAGAGGTGGGAGGCGGTGAACAATTTGCTGCCAAAGTTCTTGGCAGTGAGAACACAATGCAAAGAATGGTACGAAGGAAAGGACGAGGAGGGGAATAGCGGAGCTTCCATTGCGTAAAATCCAAGCATCTTGTTATGTTTTACATTAATCCGAGCTGTTCTTTGTCTTGACGAGTGCGGCGTCCAAGTGCTTCACTATCCACGAGTGTACTCGGAAGGTACGCCTACCGTGCCAATTATGAAACTCAGATGCTGACTTGGTATCACGAGGATCGACAACGGAAAAGAAAAAGTTCGCCTTGAAGTGTACCGAAATCTACTTATGAGTCACCGTTGCTTTTCGAACACTCGGCGATTCCTTCACTAGCATTATAAGAGGTCACGGGCTCAGACTCTCAGAGTGGGTTCCTCAGGCGATGACATAAGCCTTTGGGAAAGATTCACGCCGAGAACTACATGGTGGACTGGGGCTTCATGGAGTGGGTGAGGGCGTCTCCTCCCGCTAGCACCCTGAACTCGTCCAGTACAGGCTCTGGAGCGCTAACCACTAGGCGTCCAGCCATCAAAGTGTATATCTTCGTCTCCTGAACACAGCAGGTGATCTCTTCTCCAAATCGTTCTATACCGCCAATTTAGCAGAAGTCACCAAAGGTGTGCTACCAGGGGAATCCCTGTCGGGCGAGCTATTCTCTTTCTTCCTCGCCGGTGTACCGTTTCTTCCATTGCTTCCTCACCGCCAATAATACAGGCAACAAACCGTTCAATTCCTTCCGTTTAAGGTAGGCATAACCTCTACCGCAAAGGACTGGCTTTGTGGCTTGGAGTGCATGACCTCCAAAGGTGATGTCAACGTTGGGAGGTTACGGACTTACAGCGTAAAGGACGCGAGGGACGTGAACGTTGTTTCCGATTGTAAATCGTCTTCTCGAGCCACAGAGAGTGTTTGACCGAGGAGCTGAGCCAGGGAAGTTGGAAGATGAAAGCTTCGCTGACACCGTATCTCACTGTAGTCTGTGGCGACGACCGCGAACGCGAACGAACGACGAATTAACAACAGTCTATGAACAATCCAAACCACTGGATGACATCGCAAGTGCTGCATCCCACCGCCGTCCTGTTAGTCATGGGCAACTATGATCACCCCATTCATCGGTAGCATGCGGTACAAGCCCTTCGTCAACCCGACCCAGCCCGTCGAAACTGTAAATATTGCCACCTGGGTGATTCCAACGAGCGCGGGCTCAAAGATTGTCTCTGGGGAGATCCTCCAATCATCAGCACCTAGACCGTAAGCGAGTGGCTCAGTGGCGACACGAACACGTTTCAACAACGCATATCCAGAAGTTAACTAGGAGAACAAGGGACAAACTGCGGCAGCATGATGAGTTGACCAGAGAGTCGGTGAGTAACCACTTCAAAAGAGGGTGGGATAGCGCGGGAATATTTTCGGCCAGATTTTTGAGCGATTTTATCTCAATCAGGACCGAGATCAAAGTCGAACAAAGATCGTATCCCAGTCACTAGTTGCACGTCATTCGTAAGTGACTTGTACTGACAGGTTATAGTCACGCAACTCGTAACCTTACGAAGGCAGCAACTTAACCTCGCATCGTTTGCTACAGTCTTAATTAATTACCAGACGAGCTTTAGTCTGATAAGCAAAGACACGGCTTCTTCGTGGCAGTCTGGAGTTGTCAACGGTAGCCCGCAAGCCGACTTTGACTCATGGTAGCCTCTTCGGCCAGGAATTATGGGTTGGTGCTCACACCGTTTCGACCGATCGTTCCTCATCGTGGACGGAACATTTGCAACAGTAAGTATGCCAATGTTTCCACGGTCTGGTATCCGAGCAGATGTTTGATGCGCCGGTCACACAGTGACTAGCAGGTCGCCGTCAGCGACCCGTCGATGCCTACCAGTGCCAATCGAGTGTTTCAAAGTACACATTCACATTGATCTGTTCTAGCACGGTGAACACGTCTATCAACACGGTTGTGCCTACACCACTTTTCTGTCGCAAGTGTATGCGTGAGCCTGCCAAAAGTCATTGCTATGTCAAAAAAAAAAAAGTGCCAATGACCATGTTGACTCGGACTGCAGTGACTGCTTACAATAAAAGGGAGAGGTGTAGGGAAATGTTGAAAGGGCCCAGACTCTGGCCGCTATTGCTTTTCATTGAGATCACTGCGAACTTCGAAGCGAGTGTAAGCATCCCATGAACTGACGCTGATAGACTGGTTACGGCGGAGTAAAGTGGTATTGTTCTGGAAGACTTGCTACTCTAGTACGCACTGCGCGATATCGAGGCTGCCGCTCTCAGACGGCCCCGTGGTTGTGACACCTTGCTAGGGTTCGTTACCGCCGTAAGAGCGGCTTGTTCCAGGTGAATATTGGGTGTGGTATGGGAAAGAAGAGCCTCAATGATGGCCGTCGGAATAGGTTCATGGCAGTGGGGACCCGGTATGCAATTTGGACCTGCTGCTGTGGTGAAGTAAGTTTGGGAAGCGCTAGCACCTGGACACTTCCATATGATTCAATTACAGATCTTACGTGACTTTACGTGATTGATGCCGATTTCCTTACCTTGGACGCTCAGAAGCTCAGTAGCTAGCGCTCACCTTTCCCCCCTTTCGGTTCCACATCACTCGCGAGCGCCCACTTTCGTCACGACCCGCTCCTTCTCCTAGCCCACGCTCGTTTACTCGGCTCCAGCTCAAACATCCCGCAAGCCCGCCCTCGCAACCCTGGCCCACGCACCCTTCAACCAGACTCGAGGAAGGAACAAACAATGTCGTTCAATCTGTGAGGTCGGATTTCGAAACTATGGTCTTTTTATGCGGCGGGCTAGTCGCATCGCAACGGAGTCCACTTAGCTATATTTGATGAGTTGACATACCAACGTCCCAACATGATGCCTCACGCTGTTGGTAAATTTGATTCCAGGAAAATTAAAACCCTTCAGGGACTGCCTCGTGTCCTTGGCGAGTTTGCCAGATCCAACGGGAGAAGGTCAAAGTCCCCAGGAACCGCCCCACATCGACATTCTCAGGATGCCAATTAGTTGCAGCAAATTCGCCACTGGAAGATGTGAAGCCCCATGCCCGCTTTACGGTGACTTTACCACGGATGGAGAGAAGCGAATAGCCAACATGCATATAATCTCACTCGCTGGTCACGGTGGTACGACAGACGCCGATACCTTTCCTCCTTCGTGTCTCCGCTGCAATGTCCCTAGGGGAAGGCAAAGTCGACAGTGAGTAAAAGGGAGATCTTGGAGGACAACCTGAGACTGTCTTTCAAGTTGTCGTTCAAACAGGCACGCAGGACGTCTACGATGAGCATACCGTCGATCCAGTCTACCAAGCAAAGGCACGGATCCTCAACGATGCACTGCAAGATATTGGCATGGGAAAATATCAGGCAAGTTTCCTCTGTCCTGTATCTACTGTACCGCTGCTTTGGTGTGTTGACCGACGTGCATTTAAGTGGCTCTTATTCGTCGTTGCTGGTTTTGGTTGGTTTTCGTGAGTTGTTATCATGGTAATCCGTCGTCGAGCCAGCCTGGGATCACTGATATACCTGGCCAACCAGGGATAACCTTTGGCCGGTGGGCACGCTGGATATACTAGCTTGTTGCGATTACTGATCCGTATCGCTTGGCCTCTAGATTGTCACAGATCTGATTCTCACTCCTGTGGTATACGAATTCAACGTCCAAGGTTCGTTTCTCAAGCTTGCTCAGAACATTGGGCTGCTTGTTGGAGCTGCCTTTTGGGGCGTCGCGTCAGACGTTTGGGGTCGTCGGTGAGGTATTTCACGTCAGTTCATTGAACCTCGTTTAACGTTATCTAGGTGGACATTTAACCTGACACTCCTCATTACAGGAGCATTCGCAACTGCGGCTGGAGCCTCGCCTAACTACGTCATTCTTTGCTCGCTCGTAACGGTCTGGTCGATCGGTGTCGGTGGGAATCTGCCTGTGGACTCGGCGGTATTTCTTGGTCAGTGCGGCCACCTTTGTTTCACCTGCGTAGACCAACCTTTAGTGCCAGAGTTTGTCCCTGCATCCCATCAGTACCTGCTCACCGTCCTCTCCATCTGGTGGGCTTTCGGACAGCTATTAGGAACACTGGTATGTGAACATATCATCTTCGAGCGGATCTCGTCACGAAATGTTTGAATAGGTCGCTTGGCCACTTATGTCCTATTTTTCATGCCCTGGTCCACCAACCCCTTGTCCAACTTCTTCGAACAAAGGCTGGCGTTATTTCCTTTATGCCATGGGCGGTCTCATGATGGTCTTGTGGTTCCTTCGATTCTTTGTATTTCGTCTTTACGAAAGCCCGAAATACCTCATGAGTCGTGGCAAGGATGAGGCGGCAGTTGAAATTATTCGCAAAGTTGCAGCTTTTAATGGCAAGACAAGCTCCCTCACTGTAGATCGCCTCAAAAGCGCAGAAGGGTTAACAAGGGGATTGTCCGAAAGAGCAGTTGCGATGGACATCTCAACGATGAGTGCTATAAGGCGGAGACTTGCGGTATTCGATTCCAGTCACGTTAAACCCTTGTTTGCGACTCGGAAGCTGGCGTACTCGACTAGCTTGTTGATCGTTTTGTGGGGTAAGCTATCGCATTCTATGTTTGGTTGGTTGAATGAATTGTCATCGATACAGTGCTCATCGGTCTTACTTTCCCGTTGTAAGCGCAACACCGTTCGCCACGTGCTTGGCACTTAGCTTTCGCTTTCCCTTAGGTACAATGGCTTCATAACATACTTGTGGGTTATAACAGCCTTATTTCAGAGCGCAGCATGCCTAATGGACTTCTGCCAGCCTTCTATCCAGGGGAGCCAATTTCGGCGACAGTTCCATGTATACTACATACCGTGATGTGAGCTGTATAGCCGACACCCATTAGACAGCTGATGCTGACTTGAGTTCCAGGAAATCATTTTGAGCGTGATTGGCGCTCCGGGCGCGCTCCTGGCAGGGTACTGCGTCGAGTTGCCGTCCCTCGGACGCCGTGGTACCCTTTCAATATTCACAAGTACGTGATGTGTAAGACCGCTCAGTGTGTTCAGTACTGAAAGCGTTATGTACTTCTAGTCCTCACGGGTGTATTTATTCTTGCGTCGACGACAGCACGTACACCGGGCGCACTGCTGGGATGGAATTGTGCATATAGCTTTACAAGCAACGTCATGTATGGCGTGTTGTACGCCGTCTCGCCCGAGTTGTTCCCTACAAACGCCCGAGGGACAGGGGATGCCATCGTTGGGAGTTCAAACCGCGTATTTGGTATCATGGTGAGTAACCTACTCGTGACCGTCAATCCGGGTTGGTACAGGCTATCGAATCTTAAACTGGTGGTTCAGGCGCCCGTCATTGCGATGTACACGAATTTGAATACGTCCGTGCCGATCTGGATTGCTGGTGCAATATTCCTGGTTGCCGGGCTGATCGCTCTGCTGTTGCCGTTTGATCCTCGCGGAAAGGCGTCTCTGTAGTCGTACAAACTTTCTTGAACGCCCCACAAGTCGATGATGGGCGCTTACGATACTTGAATCTTGTACCGATAATTATTTCATGTTTGGGTCTTATGGGATCATGGTGAAAGATTAGCACATCGCCCTTGCCCGAGTGAATCATGACTATTACTGAGTGCATAAGGTTCCTTTTCCTGATGATCTCTTCTCTACAGCCTCCTTCTGTGCTTCAACCCTGTTGGGGTACAAGTGAGCAATAGCTGGCAGGGCAAGTGGGGGTGGCTGACCAAACTGTGCAGAGATCTTGATTCTCGAGCTGACTCATACACCTTGATTCACTCCATTATTATTTTATTTTTGGTGCTCAGCAATCTCTTCAGGAGAGTCATTCAGGACAGTGACCCTAAAGAGATGGGCAAAGCCTTCTCTCTCAATCTCTTGTCTGAGGGAACAAGGTTTGACTATGATGCTCAGGTGGAAAGTCCAAGCAAAGTCAAGAGCAGAGGTTATGGTGAATGTGTGAGGAGAATAACTCACTGTTCTAGATCAAGGAATATGGCTGAGGTGAAGGCAAATGGAATGAACCAAGGACATGGAATGTCAATCAACTGGTTTGTTGGTTGAGGGGATTTTGTTACAAATGCTATTTTCTTCCCTTCAGAACTCCACTCATTTTCATCTAACTACTATGTCACACCCCTCTCTAGCACATTCTTTGACCCAGAATGACACCTGTTCTAGAGTCCAGCACCTCATGTCAAGGCTATCCAAAGGACAACATCCTATTGGCTGCCACATCTTTACTTCTTATTTTAATTACTGTTTGCTTCTATGCTTCTTTTCATTTCCACATTGTATGCTTCTCTTCCATTCTGCCACATGCCTCATGCTCACACAGCATCAAGGCAGTGTGTCTTCTTTCATATTCTATGATGTTCTGCCCAATAGCAGAACAACCTCTTATCTTCTTATCATCTATGCCAAACATGTACATACAGCTGGCCTGTAGTATATAAACCCCAATAGACAACCAGAGAACTCCAGTAAAGTTCACTTGGTCTTTCACCTAGATACTGAGAAGGTCTAGAGCTTGATCATGGGACTCACTGCTCCCCAGACGTCCACCTGGGTAATCAAGGACATTTCTTTCTTTTACATTGTACTTGTGGTAACGGTGCCCATGCATAATGCTGACTAGATATGACCCCAAGCAGGATGCCAGATGGCAATACTAGCAGCATGCCAGAGCTAATGCTCTCACATAGCTATGATACCCCATCATATGTTTACAGTGCAGATACATAGGAACCTGCATATGGACACTTCCTCATTATGATTTACCTGACTCAGTAGTTAACCACTAGTTGCACTACTATT
>JBBPMU010001094.1:0-10712 GCA_038090475.1 Wakefieldia striispora | reverse complement strand
ACAGAGCCTGAGGTCAATGAAGGTCCATTGACCCACAAGGAGGAACTTGGTCAGTGATTTCATTCCATATGAATTCAAGATAAATGTACTTACCACAACATGCAGCGGAGATGATGAAAAGTTGGACGTCGTCGGTGTATTCATTTTTCAAGCCAACTCCCCGCATTATTGAGGAGAATGGCTGAGTTGCACATGAATTCAAGTGCTCTCGGAAAGGGCCTCACTGTGGCAATCCGAGCTGCAGTATGACTGGGCAAGAAGACATTAAACAGGTATTATTCCCTTACTGACAGCTCATGTAGGAAGTATAGTACTCAGTGGACTGTATAGCAGCCAACTAATGTCTATTCACCTGTAGGAAGTATAGTACTATAGGAATAGGTGAGTAAAGGTATAAAAGGGTGTAAGTAAAGTGTCTCACCTCAGTGGACTGTATAGCAGCCAACTGAGGTGTGACGAAGAAAGTCTGCATGCCTAATAGTGCGTGATTATGTAATATGGTGGACTACGCTAAGTGTTGAAATTCAATAGCTCAGAAGTCTACAGAATCGCAATGGGTAAGTACTCATTGCTACGTCGTCATAGTTGCTGACCATATTGAACCCGAATCAGTACTTCATCCATGCCATAAATTGGCTTACTTCAAGCACGCTGGTTGGCAGGACAACTGGATCAAGACAGCCAAAATGCTCGTATGCAACACCTTCAATCAACACTATCGCGATTCAGCTGCTACAAAACATGGCTCCGCACTCAAGACTACTGCGAGTGGTGAGATATCCAACGATGTACAGAGGGCTGCGAAGGTAAGTCCACCATTTCGATTGTTTGCTACTAGTACATGCTGAATCCTGATATGCTGACACTGGCATGCTCCTACGGGCTACAAACATCTTCGATAACCTACCCAGTCTCGCTCCTCCAAAACCTGCAGATGTTGGGTCAGAACTGGACCGGTACCTCACATCCGAAGTTGAACATGTGGACAACCCCATTCTCTGAGTCTGGTGGCACGAGAAGCGTGCTGTCTACTTGTGGTTGGCATGGATGGCCATTGACTATTTAACAATTCCAGGTAAGTGAATCGATAATATTTTACACGCATTACTCAGACCATTTAAAGCTACGTCTGTTGATATCGAGTGTTTGTTCAGCCGCAGCCGGCTTCTTTTGTCACATGTCCATTCTTGACTGTCAGCTGAGTCCACATGTGCAAGTCTCTGCGTCGGATTATGGAGTCGCTGCTCAAAGTTGGATCTCATCAAGTCGGATGATTTAGGTCGAATCTCAAAGCTGGAGGAGGTCCGGGATGGCGAAGAGAAGATAGGAGAAGCATGGGATGCTATGATGGATTCCAATTCTGACATTGAGATCATCCAGTAATCACAATACTAGTAGTATATTCCCAGACACTATCTAGAGTATACCCATGGGTGTACCCATTGTGGGTATACCCAAGGGTATGATTTTCATGACCTGCGTGTGCACCCATACCCATTGTGCGGGTGCAGGTTTGGGGTGGGTATGGGTATGGGTATGCTTGTTGGTACCCATGGGTATACCCATGCAGAACCCTAATCTTGATTACAGAGTAGGCAAGGTCTGGATGAGTTCCAAGCATGATGTACATATAACAGTGATCCGATGACCGACTGGTAACAACTTCGAAGGTTCGGGTCTTCTTTTCCATCATTGGGTCTTGGATTATAGCCAGTTGGAAGGGGAGTAGTGACCGGTTTAGAGGTCTGCTGACTGAATCGCTCTACAACTTTCATTGCATAAAGTGATTGATCGAGTCTCAGAGTTCGCTTCTTTCGATCTCTGGTTATCCGCATTCCAAGGTATTCTTTGGCTTGTCCAAGGTCTCTTGATTCCCAATGCTTCATAAACATTTGTTTATATTTGAGGATGAGGGTTCTATTGTTGCCCATAAAGAGTGCATCATCGACGTAAAAGACTATGATGGTAATGTCTTTTCGTTCTTTCTTGATGTAGACTCCTTGAAACAAGCCTCAAAGCTGAGCTTGTTAAGATGATAGATGTAGAGGTTGTAGGAATGATCACTCAGAATGAAGCATAGAACTCCAAGTGAACTTTGTTAGAGTTCCTTGGTCTATATTCATTGGTTTATATACTGTACAACCTACAATTATGTAACCAGCACAGTGTAGGTAAAGAGATAAGAGGTAGTTCCGCCATTGGCTGGAACATCATGGAATATGAGAGAATACCACAGCCTTGTATACATGCGTCAAGCGTGCGGCATGTGGTAGAATGGAAGAGAAGCATAAAGTGGAAATGAAATGGTAACATGAGGTGTGGCAGATCTTTAGATCGTGCCGGAGATTAAAATGAGAAGCATAAATGTGGCAGCCAATAGGATCCAGTCCTTTGGACAGCCTTGACATGAGGTGCGTACCTTGTCCTAGAACAGTAGTTGTTCTGGATCGAAGAGTGCGCTAGAGAGGGGGACAACATAGTTGGACTTCAAGTCCAAAAAAGAGTGGATGTCTGAGGGCAGGAAAATAGCGTTTGTAACAATTCCCACCAATCAGCAATTTGCAAATATCTTCACTGTTATGATTCTCATACTTTTATCAAACTTTTTACTTAATGAACCCTTTCACTATGCTCAGTCCTCAAAGATGAGCACCAACATGTATTTCACAAGTCACATGACCAGTCATGTGATGTTCCTCTTTTGGTATGCTCCTATGTCAGTATAAACTTCTTTCTGTCACGTGATCTGACACACATGACCATGTGCAGCATTTGCCGATTGGCTGATATGTAGCTTATCTTCTGCTCTTCTTTTGCTATTGGCTCCTCCTTATCCTTTATCTCCCATTCCCATTGACTCATAGATGATAACTCAAGATACGTGTTGATCATACAAACATTTCCTTTTACAATTACTCAGACTTCCACCTTATCAGTGATGACCATACATATTTAGTTATTCCATTTACAGTAGTTGGTCTGTGTGTACTACATCACCAGACACTATATAAGTAGGGACATTGCAACTGGTATTCCCCAGTCTTATCTACTTGATTCTACTTCCAAGGGTAGGATTTAAGGATATACTCTCAACCTCACTTGGAACTCTACCATCTTCAATATTCCACCCCTTCATGATTTTCACCTCTTGCTCCTTGCTGCCTACATCGCCAGAAAGCCTTTAGAACCCAGTGCTCTCATTCTCCTCTCCTCCTTTGGTTGTTTAAGTGCTACTTCATATCACTTACATAGATAAGACTACAGAACAAGCGGCAGGCCTGCAATTTTTAGGACTCCCTTGTATGTGCACAAGTCCACTTCACATATAACAAACAGTTCTCAACCCACCCCTACCTCAGAGGGCATGCTTCCTTAAAGAAAGTTCACAGGGGAACCCCCCTGACACTCAAAGCCCAGAGGTCTGCTTAGATGGGCCAGTAAGCCACAATGTCAGACAACACCCCCTCTGACTCCTCCTCATGCTCATCACCCCCATCAATCAATGAGGAACCCTTTCAATCTCCTGTTGATTATCACCCCCCTCCCTTCAACATGTCTGGTGCAGCCTCCTCTTCCCACAACCCTACCAACCAACCAGAATCCAATGAGTCAATATATGCTTGTGAGTTCATCAGACAACTAGAGGAAAAAGGCGAAAAGGACACCTACAAAAGACTTGCTGAACCAGGCAAATGGGACGGCAACAAGAAGAAATTCAGAATGTGGTGGACCTGCCTTTGGGCATGGGTTGAAGCATCTGAGTTCAAGGATGACTGTGTCCTCACTATGGCAGTCCTACTAAGGTTTGAGGGTGTTGCTGAGCTGTTTGCTCAGCAATTGATGGATAAATATTTGGGGAAGCACCCCATCAACTACCCATCTTGGGAAGACCTGCAGGGTCTGATCAAGAACTTCTTTCAGATCTCGATGCTGGCCCATCAGGCCTACAAGGAGCTTTGAGAGCTAAAACAGGGTCAGTTGAGAGTGGCAGACTTCCTACAAAAATTTGATCTCCTTGCCAATGAGGTGGAAGTCTCGGATGGCAAGGCAGTCCACTTACTAAAGGCGGCAGTACATATCTTACTGCATATACCATGAGGTCTCCCTCCATTGCTCCATCAAGGCTGACAAGGACAGCTCTTGGTAAAAACCATTGTACACAGAGTATATGAAGGTAGGGCAGGCCTATGAAAAGCTAGCCAAGGAAAGGGGACAGCCTCCCCAAGTACAAGGAAAGCAAAAGGCACTACAACCCAACCAGCTGTGCCAGTGGTACTACTGACCGCCTCCACCACTGTCATCTTACCACCCCCCCCCCCAGTTCTCATCATATGGCACCCAGCCTGGCAGAGGTGCTCCAATGGTCGTCGATGCGACAACAACTACTGCTAACTCGAGGCCAGCTGCCAGCCAACCTCAACCCCTCCCAACACCCCCTCCACAGGGGCAATTCACTTGTTATAACTGTGGAAAACCTGGTCATCTGGCCAGAAACTGTTGTGCCCCGAAACAGGTGCGATACCAAGGCACCACTCTGCAGCAACAACACTGGGGTGGATATCTGCCCAACCAAGGCCCCTGGTCGCAGGGTTACATGACCAATTTCCTGAGTCTGCCCTCCATGCAGTCTCACCAGACACTGCCATGGCAGCAACCTCCACAGGGCTATGCAGCCCACAATGCTTCGTTCATTATGGACGAAGCAGAGGCATACTGGAGAGATAGGATCAGAGCAGAAATGGACACCAAGGCTGCTGAAGCAGTAAAAGGACAAGGGTCCAGATGAGCGAGGGTAGTCCAGCCCCATCATGTACAACATCTTTTTCCAAACATTTTTTCTTTTCATTACTTAACATAGAAGGGACTGACAATTTCTCTTATGATAATCTCTACCCTATGAATGATATTTCCTCTCATGATACTGTAGAACATGTATCAGCTTCCTCCTCCACTTCTGGAACAGCATCCCCTTTGGGCATGGCAGCAGAAGAAAAATATACTGCACTTAATTCTGTTTTTCCTGATAAAAACAATTTTGCCATTTCAACACCTACCTTATATTTTCTTTCCTCTTCACCTTCAAACCCTCAGACTTTCATTCACTCAACTCTTAATCATTCCAGACACCTTTCCCCCATTACTAATATTTGTTTCAGAAAACTTCAAGGATGGCATACAGTGTCATGCAGGTCACTGGTCAACTCTGGCACCACAAACACTTTCGTTGACAAAAAGTTTTGTGACACTAATGGTATTATAGGAACAAGATTGCCCATGCCCATAGGGGTCTCAAATGCAGATGGTACAAACTCTTCAATCAGTGCTATAACACACAAGGTACAAGTATTCTTAGAAATAAATGGACACTCAGAATTTGTGGACACATACATCACTAACCTGGGGACTCACCCCATGTTTATAGGATATGACTGGCTAAACTTGAAGCAGAGCGTCACTCAAACAGACAAAAGAAGAAATGAGGATAAGCGCACCAAGTTCTAGAGCTTTACTGGCAACAAACGCAGTGACAAGAGAGGCTTGAAAATCGTGGAGTGGCAGAATGGTGATGAGAGTAGTCCAAGTGAGACAAGGAGAATATCCTTAAACCACACCCTTGGAAGTATGATCAAGTAGATAAGACTGGGGTTATCAGTCACAAATGGAACTTGATACGAAGTAGCACTCAAACAAACTAGAGGAGAAATGAGAGAGAGTGCACCGGCTTCTAAGGGCTTGCCAGCAACAAAGGCAGCGACGAGGGAGGCTTGAAAGTCGTGTAGAGGTGGAATGGTTGGTAAAGAGTAATCCCAGTGAGACGAGGAGCTAATCCTTAAATCCTACCCTGGGAAGTAGAATCAAGTAGATAAGACTGGGGAAACCAGTCGACTATGTACATGGGTTTATATAGCTACAAGTATCGTGCATGGACCAAGCAGTGCATATCATAATCGTCCAATGAGAAAAAGAGGAGAGAAGTTGTTCGATGCGAAGATCGTGTATGTTACGCGGGTGCGGAACAAAGACTTCACTCGAGGTCCTTTCATACTCGTAGTGTCAGCGACGACTAGGAGCAGAGTATTGGCTATCGCTCGTAAGAGAGAAGCCCGTAAGCAACAGAGAGACAGAAGACTGGAAGGGCTTAGCACAGGAGGTGAGTCAAGCGACCTTCGTCAGGAGCGAAGACTTTGCAGGCAGAAGTGCGTAGAATTAGCTGAAGAGCTATCTACTACAAGTCGACCCTTTATATACTAGGGGGGTTACCATAAAGGGACAACGCGTAAAAGGAAATCAACAAGATGCGTCGCGTCACGTGTATCGTAAAAGGGAATCAACGAAGGACGCGTAAAAGGAAACATACGTGTAAAAGGAAATGTGGAGTCCCGTGTCCAAGAAAGGAATCGGAGGTCCATGTCCAAAAGGAGAAGCGGAGAGCCGCTAAGTAAAAAGAGGAGAGAGGATAAAAGGGACTTCCCAGTAGAAGCGAGTCAGAAGTCTGGGGGCATCCGTAAACGTGGGAAACGGCGGTGTTCCTGTGCGAAGTCTGAAGGATAACCTAGAAGTCATGATAAAGTGGGTCGTATTGACCACTATCAATGATCTCCCAAGTGAGGTCTCTACGCCGTGGACGAAAGGTCAAACCAATAGCGATCATACGAATGAGTAGGAAAGAAAAACGTATCCATGTCCATCTCTTCTTCACCAAGGAGTTGTCTCCAGATGGTTTCGACATCTCGTTCCCAAGTATCTTTGAAATCCGTAACAGCATATCCTGAGTCATATCGTCTTTGTCAATGGGAAAGGGGAGATAAGGAGTTGCCTGGCCAATGGCAAAAGAAGAGCAGAAGATAAGTAATCGGCCAATCGGCAAGTGCCGGAGTGGTCACGTGTGTCAGATCACGTGACTGAATGAAGTTTATACTGACATAGGAGCGTACCAAAAGTGGAACGTCACGTGATCGTGTGAATGAGTCACGTGACATGAAATACATGTTGGTGCTCGCCTTCGAGGGCTGAGCATAGCGAAGTGGTTCGTTAAGTAAAAAGTTCGATGAAGAATGATGGAATCATAACAGAACTACTTAAATACATCGGAGTATCGTGCACGGACCAAGCAGTGCAAATCATATCGTCCAATGATAAAAGAGAAAGGGGAATCGTACGATGTGGGGATCGCATATCTTGAGTCATAGTCCATGTGTCAATGGGAAAAGAAGATAAGAAGAGTGCCTGACCAATGGTGAAAGAAGAGCAGAAGATAAGGTATCGGCCAATCAGCAAATGCCGGGGTGGTCACATGTGTCAGGTCACGTGACTGAAGGAAGTTTATACTGACATAGGAGCATACCAAAAGGGGAACATCACATGATCGTGTGAATGAGTCACGTGATGAGAATTACATGTTGGTGCTCGCCTTCAAGGGCTGAGCATAGCGAAGTGGTTCGTTAAGTAAAAAGTTCAAGGAAGAATGATGGAATCATAACAAAACTGCCACAACCCAGAGATCAATTGGATTACCAGCAAAATAAAATTCAGCCAATGTAAAAGCTATTGCCAACAACTATCAAGAATGTGATTACCACCCACCTTCTTTTCAAGGGCAATGACAAGACAAGAAGAACAGGACCACATTAAAAGTTTGGTACCCGAAACTTACCATGAATTTTAGATGTTTTTCTCCAAAAAAGAATCAGAAAGGATGCCCACATGCAAACCGTGGGATCACACTATTGAACTGAAGGAAGACTTCATCCCCAAGAAAGGATGAGTAATACCTCTGTCACAGATGGAGATGGAAGAAGTGGCTAACTTTTTACAGAAGAACTTAAGAAGGGGTACATTCGACCCTCTAAATCCCCACAAACAGCTCCTATATTCTTTATACCCAAGAAGGATGGAAAAAAGCAATTGGTCATGGACTACCACTACTTAAACGAAGGAACTATCAAGAACACTTATCCATTACCACTAATACCGTCGTTAATTGACAGACTCCAAGGAGCAGACTTGTTCACCACCATAGACCTACAGTGGGGATACAACAATGTCCAAATAAAAGAAGGTGATGAATGGAAAGCAGCGTTCATGACTCCCATGGGAGCTTATGAACCCTTGGTAATGTACTTTGGAAAAACGAACTCACCTTCTACCTTCCAGAATATGATGAACAACATTTTCAATGATATGTATGCTGTCATCATTATCTTTATTGATGATTGTATGGTTTTCACTAGCAGAAAGACTGTTCAAGAACACGAATCAATTGTGAAAGAGGTACTCAAACAGCTTCAAGAAAACAATCTATACATTAAGCCCGAAAATGCCAGTTCTCACAGAAAAAAGTAGATTTCCTGGGGATGGTTGTATCCTCAGAAGGGGTAGAAATGCAACAATCCAAAGTCATAGGAGTTTGGACTGGCCTACACCTACCAAACTCAAACAAGTACAAGGCTTCTTAGGCCTTTGTAATTATTATTGACATTTCATTCCTAATTTCACCCACATAGCTTGACCACTAAATGATCTCATGAAAAAAGATGCCCCCTTCAAATGGGGAAGCGACCAAGAAAAGGCATTCAAAAACCTCAAAGAAGCATTTACAAAAGAATCCCTTCTGGCCTACCTGGACCAGAAGAAGCCGATGCGAGTTGAAACAGATGCATCCAATATAGCAACAGGTGCCATCCTATCAATATAGGACAATGATGGTATATGGAAACCATGCACTTTCATCTCTCATTCTTTCAATTCTGTGGAAAGAAACTACCCCATTTATGATAAAGAATTATTAGCAGTGATCAGGGCTTTACAAGACTGGCAACACTACCTAGTCAGCAGAGAAACCTTCGAAATTTGGACAGACCACAAAAACCTCAAGTACTGGAAGAAACCACAAACATTATCTCCACGACAAGCCAGATGGCATGCACTACTTCAAGAGTTCAACTATGTCATGTGCTACAAACCAGGCATGCAGAACAGATGAGCAGATGCACTCTCCCAAAGACCCGATCATGGTGATGCAGTAGAAAACCACAACTCTAATGTGGTGGTTATTCCAGAATCAGACATCAAGAAGATAAACTCACACATGGCTACTCTTGTCTCCCCCCTTTTCGAAAAGATACAAAAAGCCACTGAACTACTAACCAAATCTGAGATTCCACAGGGTTTCACATTCTGTGATGAAGAAAAAGTATACAAGAACAACAAATTTAAATTTTTCATTCCATCTACTTTGTGAACAGAACTATTGACATTATTTCATGATTCCCCTGTTGCAGGACATGCAGGAAGGGCCAGGACAGGCCACCTCATCTCTCAATTTTACACCTGGAATGGCATGACAAAGGACATTGCTGAATATATTGATCACTGCCAAGTGTGCACCCTCATGAAGGGAAAGTCAACCACACCAGCCAGAAAGTTGTTACCCCTCAAGTCAGCCTCTAGACTGTGGGAAGATCTATCCATTGACTTCATTACTGGACTACCATTATCAAAGGGGTATGATTCTATTTGCATTATTGTAGACTGATTCTCAAAAGAGGTCATATTCACTCCTTGCTTAAAGAAAATTTCTTCCTTAGAGTTAGCAAAGCTTTTTAGAGATGAAGCATGGAGTAATCACAGCCTCCCCTCTTCTATTGTCTCCGACCGAGGACCACAATTTGTCTTGGAATTCACCAAGCACTTATGCAAACTGCTTGAAATCAAACAAAAAATATCCACTGCATACCATCCACAAACAGACAGTCAAATGGAACAAATCAACAGAGAAATGGAACAATACCTCTGCACTTACATCGCTAAACAACAAGAGGATTGGTGCAAATGGCTAAAACTTGCACAGTTCCAACATAACAACTCTCTCACCTCTGCAATGGGAACCACTCCGTTCACTGTCACAAAAACCTACACACCATGGTTAGGATTCGAAAGCAGTATTAAGAATTCTTTTACAGATGAATGTGCAATTGCACATGAGGATATTAAAAAGGCACTCGATGAAACTAGACAATGGATGATCAAACAAGCTGACAAGAAATGATCAGAGGCTCCAACATATGAAGTTGGACAACAAGTATGGCTATCCATGGAGCACCTCAAGCTCCTGTACACTGCCAAGAAACTCACTCAAAAATGGATTGGGCCAACAAGATACTTAAAGTCCTCCTAAACACCATCACACTATGTCTTTCAAAGACATTTACCATTCATCCAACTGTTAATGTTTCTAGAGTGAAACCTTATAGAGACACCTTACCCAGCCAGCCTACAAGAAAGCCAGACACCATTGTAGTCAATGACAAAGAATATGAGGAACATGAGGTAGATTATATTGTCACCTCCAGAATGAAAAATCGGAAACTAGAGTACCTCGTCCATTGGAAAGGATGGGAAGAATCTGACCACACTTGGGAACTGGTGGATCATCTCAAAAATGCACCAGAGGTGAAACAACCAAACCTTTACAGGTAGCAGTCGTTTGAGCGAAGGACAATAAGGGCAGGTCTAGCGACTAGAGAGGCCTGGGGAATCTCCAGAAGGACAAGACTGGGTCCTTCTGTGAGCTGGGGGTGTCCCTTATACAGTGAGCAACAAAACCGATGCAATGTTTGTAACATTTTGATTGAAGCATGAATATTGAGAGCCCTGTTAATGATAGACCCCCTAACCAGGATATCATTGGAAAGCCCTGATCAAGGGCTTTC
>JBBPMU010001093.1:0-10729 GCA_038090475.1 Wakefieldia striispora | reverse complement strand
AATTGCAAAATTCTTTTTGCAGGTGGTAGATATAAACATGGGCTATGATTCATCTACTGACACTTTACATTTTTATGAAGAAATGAATATGCTACATTCAAAAAGCTGAGAGAAAGCTGAGAAAAGCTAGAAGCTGAGCTGAGGCAACACTAGTGCCAGTCTTGCAGCACTTGAATTACCACTAGAAGTTCTTTATCATAGATGGGGTAATTTCATTCATGAGTATCAAATGAGTGAGAAATGAAAGCACAGGGGCACCATAGTTCATTGGTTCCTTGTACTGATAGAACAGCCCCTGTGGCAATGTCAGATGTGTCTGTTTCAACATGCATTGGCTTCTGTTGGTTGGGATAAGCCAGAAGCAATGGCTTTGTGAATTGTTCTTTTAGGGCTTCAAATGCCTTTTGTTGCTCCAGTCCCCATTTGAACAGGGTGTCCTTTTTTGTCAGGTCATTGAGTGGTCTGGCAATATCAGTGAAGTTCAGGATGAAACACCTGTAGTAATTACACAGGCCAAGGAATCCTTGGACTTGCTTGAGGCATGTTGGTACAGGCCAGTCTATAACTCCAGCAACCTTCTTTGATTGCATTTCTACCCCCTCTCTAGATACAACCATTCTGAGGAATTCTACCTTTTCTTGTTTGAAATGACATTTTTCTGGTTTGACAAAAAGATTGTTAGTCTGTAATTGGTAGAGTACTTCCTTGATGATGAGAAAATGTTCTTCAATTGTCTTTCCCTTGGTATAGACCATACAGTCATCCATAAAGATAATTGTAGTGTTGAACATGTCATTGAAGATGTTGTTCATCATTGTCTGGAAGGTGGGAGGTGAGTTGGTCATGCTGAAATACATAACCACACGTTCATATGCTCCTATTTGGGTGATGAATGCTCCTTTCCATTTGTTGCCTTCTTTGATGTGGATATTGTTGTATCCCCAACAGAGGTCCATCATGGTGAAGAGGTCTGATCCTTTGAGGCAATCAATGAGTTGTGGGATCAGGGGAAGTGAGTAAGCATTCTTGATGGTACCATCATTGAGATATTGGTAGTCCATCACTAGGTGTCTCATTCTGTCCTTCTTGGGTATCAAGAAGATGGGAGCAGTCTGTGGGGATTTAGAGGGGCAAATGCACCCCTTCTTCAATTCCTTGTCCAAAAAGTTTTTTACCTCCTCTATCTCTATGTCAGATAGAAGTATTACTTGGCCTTTCTTGGGCATGAAATCCAGCTTGAGTTCAATTGCATGATCTCAAGGTTTTCTTGTTGGCATCCATTCTGACTCCTTTTCTGAGAATACATCTAATAAATTGTGGTAAGCTGGCAGTACCTTCTCCACCAATCCTGCTTTGATTGCCCTTGTGAAAAATGTGGGTGGCAACCTTACCCTTGCCAGTGTTTGGCAATATTTTGTACATCTTGTAAACTTGATTGATCCTATCACCCAGTTGATCTCTGGGTTGTGGCAATTTGTTATGATTCCATACTTTATTTACTACTACAACCTTTTGCTATGCTCAGTCCTCAAAGACAGGCACCAACATGTATTTCAAGAGTCATGTGATCAATCACGTGATGTTCCCCTTTTGGTATGCTCCTATGTCAGTATGAACTTCCTTCAGTCACATGACCTGACACACATGAACACTTGAAGCACTTGCTGATTGGTTGATAGCTTATCTTCTGCTCTTCTTTTGCTATTTGCTGTTTCCTTATCTTCTTATCTTTACTCATAGATGATGACTCAAGATATGTGATCTTTGTATTGCAAGACTTCCTCTTTTGTATTCCTTTTCCTCAGACCACTTTGGACTTACTTGATTAAGATATGCACTGCATGGTCCATGCACAATACTTGTACACTATTTAAGTAGCTAGGATTGTGACTGGTATCCCCAGTCTTATCTACTTGATTCTACTTCTAAGGGTAGGATTTAAGGATATTCTCATCACCTCACTTGGTTCCCCACCATTCCTCTACACACCCATATCTGTCAGTTGTTAGAAGCCTTTGTGGCTGGAGAAATCCTAGAGCCTAGTGCTCTGTCCCTCTTGACTTTGCATCTTGGGGTATTGAGTGTGACCTCAACTCCATGTCCTGGTTGTCTTTGTGCTACTTCATATCACAATTGAGCCAGTCATAACCTATAAACATGGGATGGATCCTCAGGTTAGTGATGTAGGCTTCCACAAATTCCAAATGTCTGTTGATCTCTAAAAAGAGATTCACCATCTCTGTAATCCTACCTATATTTGAGGTAGATCTGTCAGCATTGCTAACTGACACCAGGTTTCTCAGGGGTATCCAGATGATCCCCTCTTCTTTGCAAAATGTCCTGTCAATAAAGGTGTTAGTTGCCTCTGAATCTAGCAAGGCCTTAAATGATGTTGATTGTCAATTAACCTTGGTCCTAAATCAGAGGTTACTATCCACCAGGAGTTGCCCCCTGTGGTTGAGAGTGTTTGAGAAATGAATTGTCTGTGAGGGATTTAAGAAGGAGGAAGAAGAAGAACAAATCAAAAATTTATGAAAAATGGAATCAAGCACACTATATTTTTCTTCCAGTGCTATGCTGTCAGAGACAGTCACCATTATGGAAGTGGAAGAGTAATTGTCTATATGAGGTTGTATGAAGGAAGTGTTAATTGGTACATCTTGTATGAAATCAGAAAGTGGGGAGAAAGAATTGTATGTTGGAAAAGATAATGGATGATGATCACCCTTGTAGATCACAGTCCATGTCCTTTTAAAGCCTTGGCAGCTTTATTCTTGTTCTCAACTGCAATCCAGTCTTTCCAGTATGCTTCTGCCTCCTCCATGGTGAAGATGGCATTAGCAGAGACAGCTGGTGCTGTCAAGGGTCCTTGTTGTTGGGTGGTTTTGGAGGTCCAACTCCCCTGCAGATAATAGTAGTATTGCCCCCATTGCTGGGAGTGTGCTTGTGGCTGTGAGCTGCCTCATTTGTTCAGACAAAATCTGGAAATGTGGCCTACCTGACTACATACATCTGTAACATTGCCATGTGTTCTTTCATGGTGATGTTGATTGTCCTGCCTCAGCTTGAAGCTGGCATTTTTTATCTCACCCATTTTATTGTCAATTACTATTGTATCAAGGTCAATGTATAGCCTTTAGTGGTAGTTATCACTCCTTAAAAATTTGTAGAGATTGCTCCAGTCACTCTTGAGTTATGCCATTAAGCTACTCTACAGCTTGAACAAAGCTGACACTAATATAACTCAATTATATGTAATATTGTGACCTATTGGCTGAATCAAATTGCAAAATTCTTTTTGCAGGTGGTAGATATAAACATGGGCTATGATTCATCTACTGACACTTTACATTTTTATGAAGAAATGAATATGCTATGTTCAAAAAGCTGAGAGAAAGCTGAGAAAAGCCAGAAGCTGAGCTGAGGCAACACTAATGAAATGAGGTGGGCTGTAGTGGGGTGTTGGATAAGAAGGAGGTGGGAAGAAGTGGGGTTGTGGTGGCAGGTGAGCTTTGGCAGACAAGGGTCCTTGTGGGGTTGGTGCCCCCTGTTCATCTGCTACCTTTTCCAGGTTTCTTCTGACAGCTTGGTATGAGCATTTGTATGTCTTGTAATCATCATTGTCCAAAGCTAAATGGAGCAATACCTGGTAATAGATTTTATATTGCACTGTCTGTTTCAGCAAGTGCACTGCCTCCACATTTTCTATCTTTGCCTCCCTCTTGAGGATATTGAACTTTTGTAAGAATGAATCAATGGGTGTTTTTCCTTGATTGAGCTTGACAAGCTCCTTGTATGATTGGTGAATTAAAACTGAAATCTGGAAGAATTCAGTTATTTTGTTCTGGAGGTCCTCCCAGCTGGGCCAGGCAGCTTCTCCCTTGGCTGCCCAAATGGGGTGGGTAGTGGTCCCTGGGTGGGTTTGTTGTCCAGGTAGCATTCCATTGCAAGCTGGGCAAACACCTCAGCCTGCCCTTCAAACCTGGAGTGGACCACAATGGCCCTCACTTTGTTGGTCTTCCATTTGGTTGACAAGACCCAAAGGCAGAGTTTGATCCACCAGAGATGAAATTTTTTCTTCTTGCTGTCCCACTTGCTAGGATCAGTGAATTTCTTGTAGGCCATTTCTGCAGTGTCCTCCTTGGGGGCATCCACTAGGGCATTCTTAAGTTCCTCCATGTTAAAGGCATCTTGGTCTGCCATCCTTACTGTCCCCTATCTTTCAAAGGGACTTGAGGGGTTGGAGGTAATGGCAGAGGGCTATGATGGTGAAGAGGACAGGGGGAAGGGTTTTCTTTAGAGTGTGGGAGGGGTGGAGGTAGAGTTTTGATGAGAATGTCAGGCAGTTTGAGGGAAATCTGACCTTCACTTGGGGGGCTCAAGGTTTTTGGTCAATGTGTCATCACTTGAAGCAACCTAGGATCAAAATGATGGCAGTGGAGTGGTGTTTACATGCACTGATGAGTTCTTTGAGGTACATATAAGGTGGTGAAAGACATCTTGTGCTTGAGCAATAGTCTTATCCAAGTGTTGCAAGACAAATGGCGAAGACAACAACAAGAGAAAAAGAATCAACTCCCAAGGGCAAGACCTTCAAAGGAGAGGGTGAGGAGAGGAGAGGAATAGCCAACTAGGGGTCTCCCTTAATTCACTCTGGCTAGGGGTGAACAAATGGATAAGACTGGGGAAATACCAGTCACAATTTGTCTACCTAAATAGTGTCTGGCAATTGCACACAGACCAACTCATCCATAATAGGAATGACTATGTAGGGTAAGTTGTGATAAGAAGATAGCAAGAATACTGGACAATGGTGAAAGAGTCTCTGAAGATAAGTTATTGGCCAATAGTAAGGGGTCATGTGTGTCAGGTCATATGATGAAGGTGAAGAAACTGACATTGAAAAGATAGGTGGAGAAAGTAAGACAGGTCAACACTTGCCTTTTTGGACTAAGTGCAGATAAGATTAGATAAAAGTGTCAGTTTCATAACATTTACTCTCAATGTTCTTAGTCATTCTCTGCTCCAGGATCTCTGCAGAGTTGCCTTGAGTACAATAAGGGAGTAGTGAGTAAAGTCTTTGTTCCACACATGCATAACAAAAGAATTAGCTCTTCTCTTGATCTCTGCTGTTAACACATGGAATCCAAACCTATCAATACAAGACACATACAACCACTAAGACTCTTCTGACAAAGAGGACAATACTGCTGCTTCCTCATACTCCAACCCCTATCAATCTTTGTACCTTCCTGAGTCAACACCCCTTGCTCCCTCACACAGACAAGAAGAAGAGTAGCTAGACTTTCTCAATCCCCATCCTTGGATATCAGAAGACCACCACTCCTAAGTGCCACTCCCCATCCCCTCACCCCTCAGAAACACCCCTATCCTTTCCCTACTCCCTACCTTTCAATCAACTCTCCCATCCTCCCAGCACACTAGTATAGAGAGTGTAGAACCCTCTCTAATCTCTCATACTGAGAGATACAAGGTTTGGCACTACTATGGATGTGGCAGAATCCAGTGTACATGGCCAAGAGCAGAGTTATGGATGACAAGTGAGGAGAAAGACTCATGAGTCTGAGATCATGGAACAAGGAGGTAAGAACTGGTAGAGGAGTAGAACAAAGGATAGAATCCTAACTGAGAGGAAAGTACATCTGAGTCCCCTCTATATTTATCTACCAATCAGAATGAAAGTATAAGAACAATAAGCAATAAGGATGAGTCATAAGAAATGACTAAAGATATGGTCTTATCATATTGTATGAGTAATACATATCCTTATTGTCCAATAGCATAAAGGACTCTTATCTCACTATCATCTGAAATGAATAATATAATAGTGACTCACCTCAGTTCTAGATCCATTCTAGAACTGATATCAATCTAGATTAGGACCTAGATTGATCTGAATCTATGATGTATGAATGGTTAAGTCTGAATGACAAAATATCATAGGTCTTAACAACCAGAACACCCTCCCCTACCCCAGTACCAGTATGTCAACAACAAATGATGAAATCAAAGCAGCTTGTCTAGAACCCTTCTCTAGGAAGACAGAAGACACATCAAGATGGTTATTAGCAATGAAGGCCTACTTCATCATAAACAATGCCAAGTATTACAACAAGAAGATAGTTATCACCCTCCTCAACAGAATGAATACCAGATGCAGTGCCACCTTCTCTAAAGTGTGGCTCAATAAGATCCTCAAGACTGCCAACCAAGATTGGAAGCAGACCCTCACAGACATAGAGAAACAGCTTCATGCCATCTTCATCCCTCCTGGACTTCAAGATACTGTCAGGATGTCCCTCTATAACATCTGTATGGACAGGAAACCCTTCTATGGAAACTTCAACTCTTTCCACAGTGCCTTCTAACTTGAAGCATTCAGGAGTGGAATAACAGATGACTCCATCCTCAAGGATCTGTTCAAGAGGGTAGTATTAGGAAGATTGGCCACAATGATGACAGTGGTTGAGAAGGAACCTGCTACATGAAGAAAGCCACCAAACAACTCAGATAAGGAGGAACCTCTTATAGGATTGTCCACACTGTCTCCTAGGGTCAGAGACCCCACAGCCATGGAAGTGGACTTTGTTCACTTAACCCCTATGGAGGAGTCAGACCATATTAGGAACAACAAGTGTTTCATCTGTCACAAGCAAGGATGTAGATCAAACAACCATCATGGAAACTACAGGAACCAGAACAAGTGATTTCAATCCAAACAGCAGATCAGAACCATGGAATCCCCTCAGATTGACCCCATCTCCATCTATGCCAAAAGCAAGGGGTTACAGCTAGAAGAAGCCATCAGGATGCTGGATTTATGTACCAACCCAGCCATGGCCAACAGGGATGCTGATGAACAGAATTTTCACTAAGAGGGAGTAGAATGACATCTGCTTCCCTTGGAATGACCACTCCTGTACAAATAGCCCCCATCTTTGTATCCTCCCCTGCCTCTAGAGCAATATATATATGTTCTCATATCACTCTATGCAGGGAGGACAGGAGAAATCATCAACTCCACCACACTCATTGACTCTGGAGCCACTGGATCTTTCATTGACAGAGACTTCACTATATGAAATCAATTCCATTAATCTGACTACCCAAACTAATAGCTGCAGCAAATGTACAGTAGATAGATCAAGAAACAACTTCAAACAAGGCTGGAGAAATCTGATATAAGGTACAAATCACACTAAGATACACTAACATGGAACACAAACAGGAATTAATGGTTATAAACTGTGGATCTCAAAACATCATATTGGGGATGCCATGGCTTGTTGAAGTAAATTCAAGGATCAACTGGATGAACTGAACTCTTGAATTTCCAGATAAACTGAGAACCCACCAACATGATGACCCAGTCAGAGAAGCACAGAAATACCTCATCTGATTCCTTGACAAGGACCATGAAGAAACCACTGAACAAACTCTTGTCAATTGAATACAGAAAGAAACTGTTACGCTTAAGCCCAGAGGCATAGCGCCAATAATGATGGTTCTTCTGGTATCGAAGGTTCACAACGAGACCAGGCATAATCTCCAGGACAGGGAGATCGACCAGGAGGAATGCTAAGACTCCTGGTATTAGGGAGGTGTCATAGGGGCACACCAATATGATGATCAACCTGATGATTGAAGGGTGACTTGGATCTACTCAACTAATGGTGCAACCAAACCATCAGAGAGGAGCCACACTTCATGGGAGAAATGCGTAGAATTAGCTGGGGAGCTAATACAGAAAGTATTCGAGTTTATATACTGTTTTTGTGGTACTTTAGGGTAGGTTCTAAAAGCACGTAAAAGGGAATCAACAAGATGTGTAGCGCGTAAAAGGAAATGTCCGAAAGGGATAGACGGAACTCCGGGAGGATAAAAAGGGAGAGTGGGATAAGTCTGAGGGCATGATGTTCGGGATAAGGCATGAGGCGACTTTTCATTGACCAAATCAAGCAAGTAATGAGTTTGTTGAAATAATTTGAGTCAATCAATCTGTCAGATCTCTACTTCTACTATCTTAAATCACTCTACCATGAGCCAAATTCATATGGGACACTGTACTAGTATTTCCAAAACCTTTGGTGTTCATCCATCCATTATTTCTCCTACTAATATTCCCTCTATTAGTCAACTATCTAGTATTGGAAATGTGAAAGATACTGTGGAGAGTTTTAAGACTCTTCAGAATGTGAAGAACCATTCCATCTTTATCTACACCATACCCCACCACTTGAAAAATACTGCTGTCCATGTGTGGTAAAGCAAAAACTCTACTGATTATAGCAGAGAAAGATTGGATTTCACTTTCAGTCAATAGAACTAGACTATAGAACACTGAAAACATGTTGTATAGTGAAATGGGTTAAGAGATGACTGCATTGGATCACATAGTGGGAAATTGAGTTAGAAAGGGCCAAGATAGGGGCTTAGTGACATAGGATGCATACACATTAAGAGGTTGGAACAGCTTGTGAAATTGATGGAAAGATGGATGCTAATGTTTATACACAAATTGTGAGGGATGAACATCAACAAATAATAATATATTATAGATTGTTTCTAGAGTAGTTGAATAACATAAAGGAGAAGTGATATATAAATGACCATCAAAGGCTTTGGAAATACTAGTACAGTGTCCTATATGAATTTGGCTCATGGTAGAGTGATTTAAGATAGTAGAAGTAGAGATCTGGCAGATTGATTGACTCAAATTATTTCAACAAACTCATTACTTGCTTGATTTGGTCAATGAAAAGTCATTTTATAGTGAAATATACAGTAAAGATAATGATCAGCTGTGTTTGTATTGTATTGAACTGTTTATGCACCACATGACCCATTGCTAACATAATATCTAATTATATCATATGGTTTCCATATTTATATAAGTCAGCAACAAAACTGTTGCAATGAGTAGAGCACCTTAAATTGGAAATATCTCCACAGCCACTGGTCAAATCACATGATCCAAAGGCCAATTTGTAGCCAAGGGTTTGTACTTTGTTTGGTCTCACCAAAGCTAAGCAAAATTCCCATGAGTGTTTGCAGTGTGTACAGCACACTGTATCTGAGTCAAACATTGCAACAGTTTTGTTGCTCACTGTAGATTGATTGTCTAGCCTGCAGACTTTATTCTCTTTTCCTGGGACTATGAAACATTTAGGCTGAACCATGTAAAGTTCTTCATCTTGAAATGAGATTGAGGAATCAATGGTTTAATCATAACCTGAACCTTAAGGCTAGAGTCATATTGTATATCTTCTAAGTCCTTGAGGCAAGAACTTCCCTTTCTCAATAGGGGAATCGTTTCATAGTTGTTCAGTCGAAGGAAGAGAGTAAAACAAGTAGGATTGAGGGTAGAAGTAAGGAATATGTATCCCAAGTACCCGTGAAGCGGGGAGTAAACCTAAAACCAAAGGCCTTGGGGACCTATGATCAAATGGATAAGACTGGGGTTACCAGTCAAATTGTCTACTACTTAAATACCAAGGCCGATCATGCACAGACCAAGCTGTGTGTATCCTAAACTAGTAATGTCCAGGTCGTACCACCCAAAGGCAGCATATCTTTAGTAAGTCCATATGAGTCGATGGGAAGAAAGAAGTCCGTACACAGCTCTCCATGGCATGTGTCTTCCGATACGATCACGATTGGGGAATCTCCTGAGAAAGTGTGGAAAGAAGTCCAAAACATTGTCCAAGGTATCTGTGGGGTAATGGTCAAAGATAAGCCCCAAAGTCTAGAATGAAGTCTCCGGTCTGATGTCCGGCTGACCTAAGTAGGCCGAAGGTCGTCTCACATGTGGCAGATCACATGGACTGAAAGGAATTTATATACCGCCATTAATGTCCCGTCTTCCAGGAATCGGCAAATGCCGCAAGTGGTCATGTGCCTCAGATCATGTGATGAAGGAAATTATACTGAGGTAGGAGCATACCAAAATATCACATGAAGTCATGTGGTTCGAAATACATGTTAGCAGGGGTGTTCGAGGACACCCTGTAGCGAATCATGTAGAGTGTCTGTTTAAAGTAAAAGAGAATAATAAGTAAAGCGTCATCATTCAAGGAAAAAGTACTGGTTTCATAACACATCTAGCTGTCCATAGAGGTAGACAGTCTTTACATTGAGAGCTTCCATCTCCAAATCTTTTAAGCATGCAATTGCTAGAAGTAGACAAACAGTTTTGAAATGAGTGACTGGAGCAAAGGTATCTTCATAATTGATAAAGAGATAGGAGCTATCCTACTCTCTGATCTCTCATCTGAGGGTACAAGGTTCAACTATAATGCGAGGATGGAAGGTCCAAGCAAGAGTCGAGGCAGAGGTTATGGTTGAACTGTGAGGAGAATAACTCACTGTTCTAGATCAAGGAATAAACAGCTGAGGTGAGGACAAGTGGAGTGAACCAAGGACATGGGGTGTCAATTGACTGGTTGAGGGGATTCATTGTATGTGTCCCCTCTTATATACATATGTGAGGTTCTTATCTATCAATAAGAATGAGAGGATAAGAACAATAAGAGATAAGGATGAGTCATGAGAAATGACTAAAGATACAGTCATATCGTATCATATGTGTAATACATATCCTTATCATCCAATAGTGTAAAGGACTCTTATCTCACTATCATCTGAAATGAATAATATGATAGTGACTCACCTCAGTTCTAGAACCACTCTAGAACCAGTATCAATCTAG
>JBBPMU010001092.1:0-10736 GCA_038090475.1 Wakefieldia striispora | reverse complement strand
TCGTTATCCTCGGTGGCGCGCGCGAGGTTGCCAGTCCAGCCTATGAGTTGTACGTCGACGACGATACCACATGTAATCCAAAGGTCGGCGAAACACTCCGCGCGTTTTTGCCCGCCGTGTTTGAGGGCAAATTCAAACCTGGGCAGGAACCCGAGATGGAATGGGTACGTACATGGTTGTAGTTTTCTGTGTCTTCGTGCATGCTCTGAGTCGGGATTCTAGACTGGCATTATGGGTTATACGGCAATCGGGGATCCGTTTGTACGTCTTCCTTCGGGTTGTTTGCTTTCTTCTCCAGGTCGTTACATTGACCTATGGATACACAATGGCCCTGATAGGTTGGACCCGTCGATAGGTTGCCTGCGGTACAAGGGAATGAGTCAACGCGATACGCTGGCCAATATATCGCAGCTGGCCATTCAGGGCATGGCATGCCGCGCGCGTTTGGATGGTGTGTCCGTTTTCGTCATCGTGTTACTCAGCTTGAGTCATGCTGCGATACAATTCCCCTTGTTTCAGTGCTGAGGTAGTCGCAGACATGATCATTGCAGAGCTCGCGGGTAAAGAGTGGTCACAGCCTGAATGGCTTCCGACGCGGTACCTCACTTGGGAGGAACGCGGAATGGCGATACACAATTGACGTTAAACATGTCGTTTGGTCATAGCGAGGATCGGTGGATCAGATCATAGCTGTACGATACGTGTGGATGTCTGCCTGCGATACCGTTAGGGTTGTCAATCCGAGTTCTGGGTGCTTCCTTCCATGTGACGTGCAATGGCTACCTCTGGATCCTTCTCCCTGTGCTTGACCGCCTAGGCTTCATCGAGTGTGTGATTGAACGCGAGGCCGCTCATGAACGACGACCCCACGCCTCCCATGGCACAGATCGCCGACAAAATTGCCACAACACCCCCAGACTGCATGCAAACTCGACCTGGACCTCCACCCAGGCATTTGAAAGGAGAGCGGAGGTGCCTTGAATGAGTGCATGTAGGGTGAGGGCGGCGGTTCCTTGTCAGATGCCTGAATAAACGACGCAGACAGAGTCTTGAGAGTTCAGTGCTTCCAATCGTGACACCCCAACCTAGATCGACCGGTGAGGCGGTGTCAGCCGCATGTATGCGGTATAGACCAAAGCATGATGCTCATACCGGCAGACGAACGGAGGAACCACATGCAGGCCAGGGGAGGTGCGTTGTTGGAGAGACAGTTGTGCTTGAACGGGATATATATTCGCCGCATATAAGGCCTAGCACAGAAAAGGGTGGCACCCTCAGTACCCATGTACCATTGAACCCCGAGAGGACGCAAAGTTTGCTTAAAAAAGGGATAGAGGGCGAGCGGAGGACTTGCCCCGTACCCCGCACCAAGCAGGAGCAAGAACCCTGGCGTTACGATGATCACTTCTGTTGCATTCGGGATAATGGCACTTAGGAAGGCCATGGAGACGAGCACGATCACCCATCGAGCTCACATCGGTGGTCTATTTCGGCCCATCACCTTCATTAATGCGCCAACAAGGATGGCGGAGAGCGCAAATGCCAGACAGGATGGACGACACGTTTCTGTAAGCTTGAAAGTAGACAGGGAAGAAATCTATGGGGAAAAGCAAAAGTTAAGAGGTGAGTGAAGCAGAAGTACGATGCTCTTACATACAATGGCCAGTGTGTTGAGGGCGGCGCAAAATGCATGGACATATCTGACAGAACAGTCAGCGTGCGTAGTGGTCACCGGTGCTTGTCATCAGAGCCAGTGTCAGTGGCGCCTAAAGAACGGACTCGTTCAGGACGTATGACAGTACTCGGGAAACACAGACGTACGAGGGGGTGTGTTGCAAGTGTAGCCTATGAACACCACGAGACAGACAAGGCCAAGCACGACGAGCATAATTACTGCAACCAAATTCCACGGCGCCATGGTACCCCCCATGTCAAGCCAGCCGTGTATGCGACGGTGCTTGCAATCACAGGAAAATCGCCCCTATCAATGGAAAGCCTGGTTAGTTCCAATGACCATCAAACACAAACATCACAACCAGACCGACATCCAGTCCATGCGTTCGAACTAGTCCCGGTGATTGTCGTCGGGAGTGGGCAGATCCAAGGAGAGGACGACCACAAGAGACGCAATGAGTGAGATGAGGAAGTTGACGTCTAGTTGTCTGAGTGTAACCCAGTCAGGTCGTGGGTAGCGACATCACACGCACAGAAAAGCCAGCGTCATGCCCTTGTGTAGCGGAACCGCCCCAACGAGAGGACCGACAGGTGGGGCAAGATACCACAGTCCGGAGAACGAGGCGTGAACATGCCGAACGGACTTGGATCCATCCATGCCAATGTCTCACAGCCCAAATGCCACCTCCACTCAAGCCCTGCACCACCCTGCCCGCCATGAGCATGTTCATATTATTTACGCCGCCGCAATGATGCCACCGCCGAGTACAAAGAGACCGATGGTAATCAAAATTGCAGGCTGCCGACCGAATGCTTGAGCCGAACCATCGTTCATAGGGAGGAAGACTGCCGACGCGAGAGCGTGACCCACGAACCGAGTGCAGGTCATTCACGAAGGTAAGGGAATGCAGATCTGGCAGCGAATGGTTCAAGGGCGGAGATGGAAAGGCACACACACTGTGTCGAGGATGAACCAACAATTGAGGCTTCTCTTGAGTGTCGCCTTACGTTGTTAGGCTAGTTTCTCCCCTCTCAGAACTAGCCGTCAGGGAGATTCAAGAGAGCACGAGACATCGCACGAAATGAGGCAGAGTAACCAGCCGAACGGGCGATGCTGGAGATTTTAACAGGAGGAAGTGAGTGCCTCCCCCTTGGACGGTAATATGGGTCCGAGGACTTGACATCTTTTGCACAATGTACATGGAAGAGGCGTTCCCCTGCCAGTACGGAGTGTGGCAAGGACGGTTCAACTGAGTAACTGCGGGCGGCATGAGGACGTGATTTTATGTAATTGGTTCTGGGTTGCTATCCTCAGCTACTTACATCCACTTTACACCTCTTTTACTAACCATCGCAACGTCTCTACTTATCACTCGATCGCATTCCAGAACTTGAAGGATGTCGAGATTCGTGCGCGCTTCGAAGTATCGGTATGTCCAGTTCTCACAGATCTCCATCGTTGGTCGTTACCCTTCGCACGCGTCCGTCCACACATCCAGCCCCGGCTGACCCCATTGTCGCGTCCCCAGCCATGTCTTCGGTCAAGCAGCCAAGAAGGAACACGGTTACGATAACGTCAAAGTCTCTTCTAGCGCATGGGACACCAACCTTGTCGCCGCGTCCGCAGTAAGCGTCACCCGCGCCTCGTGATCCCATCTGATCCATTCCTGTATAGCGCTACATCAGTATCAACTGGTCTGCATCTGGTGGTGGTGCTTTTGCCTTACTTCCGCTGCCATCCCCATTTGGCTCAAGCACACATGATGTACCCTCCAAGCTTCCTGACATTATTCCCCTTGCTCGCACCCACACCGCAGCCGTTCTCGACACTGCCTGGTCGCCTGCCAACGACGCTCTCGTCGCTTCTGCTTCCGAAGATGGTACTTCTCTCCTTTGGAAGGTCCCTCACAGCCTCTTTGATGGCTGGTCCTCGGACACTTGGGAACCTCAGGACTTGGAGCCCGTTGCGAGGGTCGATGTCAGCCCCAAAAAAGTCGGCCAGGTCCTTTGGCATCCAACTGCCGCCAACGTACTTGCCACTGCATCCGGAGAGCATCTCGTAAAGCTTTGGGATCTAGCTGATCCGTCGCGTCCTCGTTCCACCCTCAATGGCCACGGTGACACCATCCAGTCTCTTGCTTTCAACCTGATCGGCACCATTCTTGTAACAACGTGCAGAGACAAGAAACTTCGTCTCTTTGATCCTCGCACTGGTGCTGATCCGGTCCGCGTCACAGAGGGCCATGGGGGCATCAAAGGAACAAGGGTGGTCTGGATGGGGGAGCACGATCGCATCGCGACCACCGGTTTCAGTAAGATGAGCGACCGACAGCTCAGTGTTTGGGAAACCGGAGGACTTGCAAATGTGAAAACTATCACCATCGACCAAAGTGCAGGCGTTATGATGCCATTTTGGAGCGACAATGGTATCTTATTCCTTGGTACGTTTACTTGTTTACTGACGCACGATGTGTTCACTGATCACATCTGCGACAGCTGGCAAGGGGTCTGTCTTTTGCAAGGATCTCGCGTTTGTTGCTTAGCTGGTGTTTGACAGGGATGGAAATATCCGGTATTATGAGTACGAGTCTGACTCGTTGTATTCCCTCGCGGAACATTCGACTTCAAACCCGCAGCGTGGCATGTGCTTCCTTCCGAGACGCGCACTAGAAGTTTCCGAGTGCGAAATTGCAAGAGCCTTCAAGGTTACCAGCAATGGTGTGGAGCCTATCGCGTTTATTGTTCCTCGTAGGGTAAGCATCTTGGCCGGATTCCGTTCCATTCCATTCTCCGTGTCCTCAGGTGCAGATCGAGCTCATGAACTTTATAATGGCAGGCGGATTCCTTCCAATCGGATATCTACCCACCTGCGCCGTCTTCGGAGCCGTCCCTCACGGCTGCAGAATTCTTCTCTGGGAAAACAGCACCGTTGAACCTCGTCAGCCTCGAGAATGGCACTGTTTTTACCGGAAACGATGCCCCCCCTGCGCCAACTGCCGTTTCTGTCTCGCCTCCTGCACCAGTACCAGCGCCAATACCTGCATCTGTACTGTTATCTGAACCGACCGTCGCTCCTACCGTAACGAAATCAGTGACGATGCCAGCAGTGCGGGCTGAATCGCTTCCTGCCAACACACCGATCGTGGACTCCCCCGATGACCACGTGCGTACTTGTTGATTGAACGTTGATGATGGGCTCACTCTCTCTAGGGAGATGTTGAACTCGAGGAGGAAGTCGAACGCCTAAATGGAGAACTGCGTGAAGCCAGACAAAAGATTCGTAACCTCGAGCTTCAAGTGGAGGGATTGAAAGCCAACGCAAGGAAAGCCGCACAAACCTTGATGGATGGATAGATAATCGCAGTAAATCTAAAGCATACCCGGGGCCGTGTTTGTTTAGCTTGTAATTTTACAAGGATGGGAAGCTTCGCCTCGGTTACTGACTGTACACGAGGCTCGCGAGTCGCAGGTCCGTGCGGAACGGGAAGCGGAATGACTGAAATGGTCAACACACGTGCGATCCCGCGACGGGTCGGGTAAGGTAACAGGCGACAACTCTGAGTCAGGCTCGTATGTCAAGCTTCAAGTCCCTTCCTACGACCACCATTAATAGTGTCACATCACCGTCCACGACATCCACCGCGCTCGTCAACACCACCACCGTATAACTCAGGTGCACCAACAAGGTGTCGACGGGGTCAGTGTCTTATCGGCACCGACTCACTCGCAGTTGGACACACGGGGTCGGCAAGGAGTCACTTCAGTGCCTCCGAAGCAGACCAGTCCAACTTCGTCTTTAGCGCTGGATGACCCTCCTCCATGTTTACTTTACCCTTCGAAACCAGCAGGCGTTCCAGCGCCTCCTCGATCGGGACCGCTCAACCGGGACTGCCCAATCCGGTCAGAGTGCGAGTGCCAGCAAGTCCTGGACACGCAAGAACATCGCGTCCGCCCTCGAAGTGAATGCATTCGACCACCTTGGTCGCACGGTATTGCATCTCGCATGTGCATCCACGGAGCCCGCGAGCCTGGAGTATACACGTTTGTTACTCGCACACCCCTCTGTCAATGTCAATCTCGTCGACAAGGAGAACCACTGGACTGCCCTCCACCGTGCAATGTATGCAGGCAATATCGAGGTCGCGTGAGTGCTGCACATGCTTTGTCGTGCGTCGGGCTGGTTTGCTGACGTGGCTTTTGCTAGTATCATGTTACTCAAACGGACGGATACAGACACCTTCATCAAGGACATGGAGGGCTATACGGCGTTTGACCTCTACAATTCAACCGTCCGAAGTGCAAATCCGACGTCGCTCAAAGACGGTTATGGCGAACTGCTGATGTGGGGTGCCAATCGGTGGGTTCCCTTCCGACGCAATCATTTCCGGAACTGAATTCGACTGTACGGGTTCTTTCATTCGTCATTCCACATGTTATCTGCCACGTGTAGAAATGCCACATTGGGTCTCGGAGACAGTAATGATCGTACGCATCCCGACTATGTTACCATTCCAAAGAAAGATACATTACCTCCCGCCAACCGTACCCTAGAAGAGCGGTTCCGGCTTGCCAGGGTACAGGGCGTGAGCATGTCGAAGCTGCACACAGGTAAGAAACGCCTTGTGCGACTTGCCGAACTTTTGTAACATACATATATGCAGTGATCCTTACAGACGAGGCTCGGGACAACGTTCGTTTATGTGGATTCGGTAGCGGTGGACGGTGCGTTTCTACTTGTAAATATTCTTGTGCTGCGCTCTCTGAACCCTATCATCCCCTTTCAGTCTTGGGCCCTTCTCTCACACGCTCTATGCACCAACCCCACTCGCCCTCTCCTCCCATTCTATCGTGTCCGTCGCCCTCGGTCAAGACCACACACTTGCACTGACGAGTGCGGGTGAGATCATAAGCTGGGGGCTGAATCGGTTTGCTCAGCTTGGATATGTCGTCGAGTCTAGCCAAGGAGATTCCACGGATGAGTTGATTCAGACTACACCGCGCAAGGTCGGCCATTTGAAGAAAGAAGTCATCAGAGGTGTTGCTGCTTGCAAAACCGCAAGCGCCTGTTGGTCGGATAGCGACATGTGGACATGGGGAACAAACGGTGGACAGCTGGGTAAGTTCGAAAATTTAGTGCAAGACTTGTCGAACTAGTCTTACGATCGTCGTCTATGGTCCTCAGGGTATAGCAAGATATCGACCCCTATCCAAGTCCTTCCTCGCAAGGTATCGATTATTACTCAACCAATCCTCGATGTTTCGATGTCGGTCAGTTCCTTCCTCAAGTCTAGGGTCGCGTGCAACCAAATGACAGTGTATTTTGCTCTAGGAGACGGTGATGGTCTGCCTCTTTGTCACTGGGGAGGTCGCATGCATGTGGAATGGTGGCATTTCGAGGATAAAGTACGAATACCAGTATGAATCGAGCGTATGCTGACCTTCGTATAAAGCTTCCCCGCAAACGCGTTTCCGTCTGACATTTCGATGGTATATCGACCACCTCAAGCCATACGTGGTCCTGCGATCACGAAACTTGCCGGATGTGAAGACTCGTTTGCGGCCCTCTCCTCGAATGGAGAGGTGTTTACATTCTCTTCCCCGACCATCACTGAAGCAGACGGGAGCGCCTCCGGAGCCCCGGCTGGTGCAAGTAGGGGTCAGATAAAACCCCAGCGTGTGTGGGCGTTGAGAAGGCAATGGAGCGGTGTGCGAGTGCGTTCCCTACCACTTTGGTGTCGTCTCCTGGACCTAATATCCACCATTTCATATTTACGATATCAGGACGTTGACATCGGTGGTAACGGTGCTCTGATTGTGTGCACACACTCTGGCCACGTGTTTGTTCGCTCTCGAAACCTCAAGGCTGGTACGACAAGCAGCGGGGCGAAGACATTCAAGTTTCAACGTGTCGCACATGTACAACGAGCCGTTGCTGTGTGTGCGAACAGCACGGGTTCGTTTGGCGCTCTTCGAGTCGATTACAAGCCGACCCCAGTCAGCGTTTCCGGGAGGCACTTCTCAGCTGACATCGCCGCGATCGCACCGTTTATCTCTGAGGCTGTGATGTTGCAGGATATGAACGTATCATTGGGCGCGGTCGTCAATACTGATGGCGATCTTGAAGACTCGTCCATCATCGACGACATTACTGGAGTCGCCAAGCTGGTGAGCATCCTATGTAGTCAGGCCAATCGAGTGAGGCCGTCCATCGGGGGCGGCAAACATGGCGCAGATCTCGCCATGCGCACCGGGGACAAGTTCGAGATAGCCGCCCACCGCATCATTCTTGTGACGCGCTGTTTGCCTCTTCGTGAAGTACTTGGTGGTAAAGGAGCCGCCCGTGACGAGTCCTCCAAAGTCAGCGTATCGTTCACGCCTCGGCCATTGAATGTCTTGGGGTCAGCGTCGCCAGGTTCTCCGGTTCTCCAGTTTACGGGAATATCTCCGCTTTCCTTGTTGATCCTCCTACATTACGTATACGCGGATGGAGTCCTGGCCGTCTGGGACCATCGTATCGAATCCATTTTCGAGACTCAATTTTCAAGTTTGGGTGTGTCCGCAACACAAGTCAAGGCGGACCTTACTACCCTGGCACGGTTACTCGACCTTCCTCACCTCACGTCGGCACTACAATCTGTTGGGAAACGAGATGCAAAGCTGTCTGCTAGGTGTGATTTCCGGTGGCTATTCGATCAGGCGCAGCTTTCCGGCCCATCGCGACTAAATGTCTGTCAGGATCCCATTGCACCCGATGTCGCACTCCATCTGGCGGACAAGACTGTCTATACGCATTCCACCGTTCTTCGTGCACGATCTGCGTTCTTTTCTGCCTTGTTTTCCGATGAGGACTGGACCGTTGAACGGAGGGACGACGCGGGGGTGGTCGATGTTGAATTGGGACATCACAATTGGCATGTAATGCAGTTTGTGCTACACTTCGTCTGTTTTGGTGACGAGACTATGTTCGAAACACTTGGTAAGTCCTTCTGCGAGTTTCGTAACACGCCACGTTGACTATTTTCCAGAGTTCGTGAACAACGTCGATGAATTGCTCGATTTTCTGTTCCTCGTGATATCTGCCGCGGTGAGGCGCTCGCTTCATCACTTATCTGGAGTATCATTATATATGTTTCTCTCAACCAGAACGAATTGCTCCTAAACCGGCTGGTCCTATTGTGCTCTCGAATCATCGTGAAGCATCTGAACACGTACAATGCGTGTTTCCTACTCACGGATGCCATACACTTTAATGCGGTCGAGCTGGCGGATCGCATCCAAGGCTATATGGTCGCCAATATGGAGATGTTGCTCGAGTCAAGGATCCTTGATGATCTCGACCTTCGAGTGGTACGCAAGCTCTCGGAACACACGCGTGCTCAGCAGGAAACCCACTCACCTGTGTCTCGATCTAATAAGCTGGCGCACGCAGCATTGGAGAAGCACAAGGACTGGCTTGCATTTCAAGACATCCCAGTTCCTTTCGTGCCCAGCCAGAAAGTGTTGGTTGCCAAGGACTCGCTGCGACTGTCGCCACCTGGCTCAGCAAGGAAGCCGATTGGCCGCCAATTGCGGCTATATTCGCCAACCGCGAGTCCTATACTTCGTCCGTCGGTGATGCCACAGCCACCACCTGGGGATGAGATCTTTGCCATGGACGATGCGGACTGCGCAGCACCCCTCAGATTGAATTCTGTGCAGACGAGCACGAGTGAGGAGATGATCGCGCCCGTGCCGACTACAGGATCTGCGAAACCAGGATGGAAGAAGACTCCAGTGATGCCTCGGTCAGTGTTTCTTATGGAATGTCTCCACCTTACTCTCACGTCGATTTAGCACGGACCTCAAGGCGATTATGGCGGAGGCAGAGAGTGGCTGGAGGCAAACGCACACACGGACTCTTGGTGACCATGGTTCCGCCCTGGGTTCGGATACGCAGCTGGTCATTGGGAACGGTGCGGGCGCGGCGGGTACGGGTATGCTTGTGAATGTACCCACAAGACCCGCTCAAGGTGCGGGTATGCCGCCACGGCCCGGACGCATACCCGGACAGTCTTGGCCATCCGACGGTCCACCAACTCCACGTCGTGTCCCTTCAAACCCTTCTATAGCTCGGGAACCAGAGCCAGCCCCAGCACTGATGGCAAGCCGGACAAGTGCCACTGCTCGAACCACTGCCCCCGTGCAACCGGACCCAAGGTCTCCGCAGCCGATCATGGGTCCTACCATCACGCCCGTTCGTCAGACTTCGAATACATCTGCGTCCACGAGTACTCGTGGTGGGAGCCCGCGGAAGCCATCGTATGTGCCTTTTCCTATCCACCCCACCTTTTGCTCTCGGGTCGTAACGATCTTTACTTATCTAGGTTGGGTGGTGCATGGACGCCGCTACCTGTACGGCCCATTGCGGCGCCGACGGTATCTACTTCGAGCCTTTCGTTTACGGAGATACAAAGGATGCAGGAGTTGCAAGGGACAACGTCTACGGCAAAGGACAAACGGTCGTTGCGCGACATTCAGGAAGAAGAACGAGCACGCCAGCAAGAAGCTGATTTCTTGCAGTGGTGGGCTGCGGAGGAAGAGCGTGTACGGCTTGAAACTTTGCAACAGGAGCAGGTGACCCCGCGCACGGAGGCTAACCGCCAGAACAAGGGCAAGGGTAGTAAGGGGCGATTTCAAAAGGCCAGGACGGAGAGACCACAAGAGAGAAAACCATCAGGTGCATTAAAACAGTAGCAGGAGTTGCGTGGAAATTAAAGGTCATCATAGAGAGGTTGGGGACATCCAATGTGAGAGCAGAGAAGCTCTTGAGGTGAGACGCGTCTGGACGAAGGGAAGACTCAGTCGTCGTGGTCAAATGTGACTGTATTGGTAATTACCTGGACAAAGGGAAGACTATATACAAGTGAGTATATGGTGTAATGTAGAATGCAGGATGGCTCACCTCAGTTGTCATGGTCAAATGTGACTGAGGTGTCCATGAGAAAAATGATATCCTATGTAGTCTGAAACACATGCAGTATTACTATTGTATATCTACTCATATGATTCTTGATTTCCACTAG
>JBBPMU010001091.1:0-10744 GCA_038090475.1 Wakefieldia striispora | reverse complement strand
GCTCCTCAGCCATTATCTGAAGGCCCTTTCGAAAAAAATGATCACGAGTGACATTGATGCCTTTTTGATGACCAAGGGCAAAGGAATGCAAATGAATGCAGGAAATGATCCAAAGGCAGGCATATTGGATGTGATCCTCAGAGTCAAGCCGAACACGAAGACCACGCAAAGATTGCCAAGTACCCTTTAAATATCCAATTGCATGTTCTGAGCGGATCCGAATCTTGGAGACATAATAGTTGTAGGTTGTATTGTCTGCAGTATCTTTTTCAGGCCTTGCTAAAATAAACATCATTGATAATAAAATAAATAAACCAGTCTCACTTTTTATAGGGTGTTTGACACCAATCATGAAGAGGATAAGCAGTATCTGCAAATATCCACTCATTAGGAGCAAGCAGGACTTCATGCTCCTTGAAAATCCGTGTCTCTGAAAAAGCAGTTGAATCATGTTGGCTTCCAGGAAGTCCAACAGAGTAGTCCACAATGCGTAGATCAGGGGTTGATACAATCTAGTAATATAGAATTAGCTCCCAAATTTCTCTTAGATGATTCAACATACTTGTGTGTTCAATGAATAGTTAGACTTTCGATCATAGAAAGTGTTTCCAAAATGGCCAGGACGGGAGTAGAGAGGAATCAAGCTCCCATCTGTTACAAACGCTACTTTCCTGCCCTCAGAACTCCATTCTTTTTCGGACTCTAAGTCCAACTATGTTGTCCCTTTCGCTAGCGCACTCTTCGATCCAGAACAACTACTGTTCTAGGACAAGGTACGCACCTCATGTCAAGGCTGTCCAAAGGACTGGATCCTATTGGCTGCCACATTTATGCTTCCTATTTTCATTTCCGGCACGATCTAAAGATCTGCCACACCTCATGTATCAACCTTACTTCTTTTCATTTCCACTTATGCTTCTCTTCCATTCTGCCACACGCCTCATGCTTAACGCATGTAGATAACGGCTGTGGTATTCTTTCATATTCCATGACATTCTAGCCAATGGCAGAACATTCTCTTATCTTTTACAAACACGTACATACAGCTGGCCTGTAGTATATAAACCCCAAATACATGAACAAGGAACTCTAACAAAGTTCACTTGGAGTTTCCACTTCAATCTGAGTGACATTCCCCTTCGCCTCACCTCTTGCCCTTTAACAAGCTCAGCTTTTGAGGCTTGTTTCAAGGTCCAACATTGTCAATAAAGGTGCCAGTATGTGCGTGGATGGATTTCTTACACAAAGAGGGACAGTAAGTAGTAGGACACAACTTATGGTTTGGCCGCTCATTGATCCACTCAAACAGGGAGAAAGCGATCTCAGTAGCATCTACGCTGCAGTCTCCTCAGAAGGTCCCCTTGAAAATTTTTATTCCCTCTGCAGATGAAATTGAGTTGTATGAGAGTCATGCTGGTACATCTACTTTTCCGTCTCAGACTGGTGTCTCTGGTAGCCCACTGGGTCTGTCAACGTACTCGGCCTCTTCATCTGCAGCAAACCCGGGTCCTTCTGTTCCTTGTCCCTCTGTGTACCCCACCTCTTCATCTGCCACTGATCCTTTCAGCCCTGGTCGGTCGATGCACTCAGCTTCTTCATCCGTAGCAAATCCTTTCGCTCCTGATCCCTTGATGTACTCCGCCTCTTCTTCATCTGCAGCAAATCCCTTTGGTCCTGGCCAGTCGATGCACTCAGCGTCTTCAAGTTCATCCCTAGCAAATTCGCTTGGACAATTTCCCATGTAGTTCTGACGGACCTGTACGATGCCACTTGCTGTCACTGTCTGTAGTAGTACTTGTTTTCGCTGTCTGTAGAGTATGCCTTCAAGTTATTTAATTTGACCGTTCACCATGACCAGCTCATAGGAGTTTGATCAATCAGATGGTCTGACTGATAATGATAAAGTCTCAATGATATTAACATTCTTATCATAGATTTCGCTAATCATTTCTTTACGCAAGGCGGAGGTCCGTTTCCATGCAAGCTTAGAGTACGTTATGGTTTAAAACCAGCATTTGGTAGCCGATGATTCTGTGGTGTCGGACCAGTATATACCATCTTTCTCTCCACTGATGAAGTTTGGGATACACTTGAGAGCATACCTGCCAAAAAGATGCCTTTCCATCCGATCCTACCGATGCCATAGATTCACCAGAGGGAGAGAAGGAAACCACACTCATGGAATAAGTACATCGTAGAGATCCGGTGGGAGAACCAGTAGCTGCGTCCCAGAAGCGGACAGTTTTGTCGGAAGATGCGCTCGCGAGCATGGATCCGTCTGAGGAAAGGGACAGGGAGCATATCCAGTCAGTGTGACCCGTCCATGCTTGTCCAATCTGGTCCCCTGTGCCTGAATTCCAACAGCGAATCGTCTTGTCCCATGAACCAGAGAAAATCCTGGTGCCATCATGCGACCACAACAGACTCCGGATCACATTTTTATGACCTTTCAGTGGACCGAGAATGTGTGTGCCAGCCTTGGCGTCATACACGGAAATGCCTTCACGTGTGCCACACGCAAGTTCGCTACCGTCGGGAGAGAAACAAAGCGAGTTGGCAGGGACGTCGATGGAGTTAGTTGGTATCCCTTCCAACGTGTAAGTTCCCACGACACACCCGCCAACCGCTATGAGCCGATCGTCTGGAGAGATTGCAAGTCTGCCGCTGCACCCTGGGTGGGTCCATTCATTGACTAGTTCGTGTGATTCCACGTCCCATACTTTGATGACCCCACCCCAGACACCGCTGACGATCTTCGAGCCATCCGTTGTCACTACCACTCCCTCAACTGCCTTACCGTGCAACATCGAAGCCCCTTCTTGCTCCCCATTTCCTATTTTCCAAACCTTTGCAACGCCGTCATCACATCCGATAACAACACGTTTTCCGTCGCTAAAATATGCGAGCGCCAAGATGGCCTTCTCATGCGCCGAGCTCACAAGATCTGGCAATCGACCGTGGCCAGTATCGGAATGGTGAGAGGTGATATTTGACATGATAACATTCCGGGGGCTGGTTTTGAGCTGTTATCCGAGGTGCGTGATGAGACTTGGTCTGGCGAAGAGAACGGATGCACAGCTTCGAACTTGCCAGCTTATGAACCAGGGGTAAACATGCCGCAACGAAGCCGTTGCGGTACTGCGGCCCTCTCAAGCGCCAGTCCTGTCTGTCCGTTGCCTGCCTCGTCTGCTCTTCGCATAACCCATACTCTTCCATCGCGTCTTACGCATCCTCTACACCGTCGCCGAAGACCACACCACTGGGAAGTGATCGCTTGATCGTTGATTCCAACTCAATAGGTACCTACATAGAAAGCTGCCAGTGTGTTCATCTTATCTTCTTCACAGCAGCAGACTTCGATCTCTACCCAGAATATCAATCCTGTACTTGGCCATAGGAACGCAAGTACAACGACTCGATTGTCAACGCTGGTGTGGCTTGGGCGCATAGACAGAGACTGCGATATCAGAGGTCTAGAGAACCATCGATCGTAAGGTCAATGTGCTGACTCGCTTCTATGCTCCCCGCCGAGATAAATAAGACAACCGACTCAGATGTAAGTACAGTACGTGTCACCCGAACGCATGTATCGTAAAAACCAACGCAATATCGATGTCAATGGTAGCCTGACTTGTGATCGAACCTGAGATCATCTTGATGTACACAAGGTAATGGCTAATAGTCCGGCATAGGTGAATTCTCGGAGACACTGAGATCGCTACAAAACATCTTACAATATACGACAAGTTGACGACATACCGGGACAAGGTACGATGCATAGAAAGACGTTTCGATCATAACGGAGCTTGCGCCGCAGCTGCAGCCCGCCTGCGGGCCTTTCTCCTCTTTCGCTTCGCGCTCCCATTCCGCCTATTCCCAAAATACGGGTTGATGATCTCCCGCAACAACTCCCTCAGTAATCCTCCCGCATACGCGTCTTCTTTCGGGAACATTTTCCCTTTCTTCTTCGTGTACGCCTTGAGCTCATCCAGCGTCGCGAATTTTCGCACAGGCTCCCCAGTCCGCACGGATTCGAGGAGATCGACGATGTTCACGTGCGCATCCCACACGAGCTGTGTTCGCGCAAAAACACGTGGGATCAGCCCATCTGCCATGCTAGACGGAAAGCGAACTCACGCGTCGACACTCCTTGATAGTATCAGGGACAGGCGTGATCCCGATGGCCTCGCACAGGTTCTGCCACGCCCCCAGGTCGGTATCCGTCCCGAAGATGAAATTAAACTGTTGAACGAGTGCGTCGTTGAACTCGACGCGGAGGGTTGCCACCCTCGCCGAGTTCGAGGCCAATCCGGACGTCCTGCTGAGACGTCTGAAGTTGTCGTGCGCGGTGTTGTTCTGGTTGTATGTAAAGCCGAGGGCGGCGAACTGGGCGAAGAAATCTTCGAGCGGCGCCGCTGCCGTCGGACTCGGTCTGAAGCCACCAACGCGTCAGTTTTGTGTCATGCACGTGAAATGGCCGACAAGAAACCTCACAGTGGACTTGGAATCGAATCCCCAGCGGGACTCGACGCCATGATGTGGGAGAGAAGTTGGGTGGTTTTTGAACTAGAGAGATAGGCTTATTTATGTCCCGTCGTGTTCCCGTGTTTTGGGTGAAGGGTTGCTTTGGGGCTTCTTATTCCTGTGCGATTGCGCCATGTGTTAGCTTGTTTACTATTGGTCACAACCCCAGTGGGTCACAATAAACACATCCTGTGTTATTGTGGCGCCTTGTGTGTCCGTGTGGGACCCCAAAGTTCACACAATGAGGCAGGCAGCGCGCCCATACGAACTGAAAAGGACCCTGAGGTCAGGTGTGCGTTGGTTGGCTCAAGACGCGACTCGGGGTTTCGGACTCGTGAGCTCGGGTCTAAGTCCTTCTTCCCCGATTCGTGGGAATTTCTATGTTCCATCGGCAACGCGGACATGTCGCGGCTCGACGATGCACTCAGCGACGGCTGGCTATCAGCGCTTCGGCTTCAATCCGACTCCGGGAATGTCAGCAAGTTACGCGATTGTTTGTGGCAACATTGTACGTGCCAATCGATGATCAACATGGAACTCACGGCGTTAAAACCTGATGGTAGTCGGATATTAGTCTCCAAGTAATCGTGACGGCGCGGCAAGGGCTTGATTGCGACCCATCCAGAGGTACCACCTATCGAGAGACGGATACGGTCCGAGCCCAAAAGAGGCGGCGGTCGACACATCACCAGAAACATGTCTGGAAGCACACGGAGGACTGTCGCGTGCTTTCCCGTTTGACAAGTTTCCGTGGATTATTCCGTACTTGACGTTTAGCAGCAAGCATGTTACGACTACTGTGCTCTACGATGTTCCGTCGCAGTCCAGCGCCGTCCTAGCACCTGCCAAGCATGATCGACGGCCCTCCCTGCCGCCTGAGGCGGTCTTTCTTCAGCCTGTGCACACATCTGAACATCGCTTGTCTGTCATCTCCCCATAACTTGAGCCTTGGCGATGCAATATGGGCCACCGACGAGAACTAGAATGCGATCAAAGTTATACCACTTGCTTGCAAATTCCTCCGCCTCTCTGCTCCCCCCCGAGATGGAGTACCTGCACCCCAACAGCAATATTAGTGAGGATGCTGTGCGAGGTTTGTACCGCAAGCCTGTCATGCTTGCACAAGTCACCGAGAAGAGGAGCCTGAAAGAACGGAAAATACACGACGAACGAAATCACTTGTTACTGTGTTCGACAGCTGACTTGCCGAACGAGGGGGGGGATTCAATGGATACATCATCATCTCGACTACAAGTACATGAACGAAAGATACTTTTCGAGATCTCATCAAAAGACTACAGTTACAGGTCCCCTTTGGAGAGCATTCGTCAGTAACCGTAGGTCCAACGAAGGCGTTGTACAAGGACATACCGCTTCTCCTCGCCGTTATCCATCCAGGTGATTTGTGCCTGGAACTCCGTCAACCCGAACATGAACACTACGGTAAATTGTTTCCTGTAAAACTGTAACCCCGCGGACCCACGTCTGGGACTGACTGTCTTGGAGACTTGTGAGATGTCCGCGTGAATGGTACATAGGTCAGAGAACATCCCTGTGTGCGTCAGCTTTCATGCCGACAGTGATCAACATTCGGTTAGAATCACCACATACCCGGTTCTGAATCCATCCAGCGGGGATTACTTGCGTTGCCACGGTAGCAGACGATCTCCATAGCGATCGTGTCACAGGAAGGCCTTTCCGCAGATTCGATAAGAAAGTCCTTCCGGATTTCTTTGAGCTCGGACAGTGTCGTTCCCTGTCATTGCATGTCAATCCTGGCAAGCATAAGCCACGAGGAAAATACTTTGTGCAATAACGCGCTGAAAACGTCTGGAAGGACCATGGGCCCCGACGGACGTGGAATGGCGGAGGCGGCCCGAAGCTTATGTTGCTCGTCGTTCTTGTTAAACTTTATCGCGCACCGAGTGCCGAACGTATACTTGGCAACGCGTGCAGATACCCTGTGATCAAGGTAAAATGCGATGGCGCCGTCTGCAACTGCTTTGTTCCTGGTAGAGTTTGATCTCTGCGTGAATGAAAGCCATGTCAAATTCGAAATGATACTTACGTGTGACTATCTGGGCGATAGAAGTTGAGGTTCAATGGCTTAATACGTTCTTGCAGCCTCGAGAAGAGCCAGTCACTCGCAGCGAAACTCCCTGTGAGAAAGATGGACTTCGCGATCGTCAGTTTCTTCCTATTGGGTTTTTAGGATCGACATACATTGATGGGCTTGGTGGCCAGTCCTCGCTGCCTTTCCACGACATCGAATATTGCGGCCACTGAGGGTTCGAAAAAGCCTGCGACATCGGTTCTGGGTCGCGAGCGTCACGAATAATCAGGTGAGGCGCGACTACGGAACAGAACCACTTACCCAGCGAGTTTGAGTATCCCACCCCTGATATCGTACGGTAGGTCGCGATCTCTGACGGTTCCGAAGCGAATGTAGGATGGTTCGGCTGGGTTAACGAAACGGAGTCGTGTCGTTTCGTGAAATATGTTTGTCATTTGATCAATATCTTCTGGAGTCCCGAATTTGGAGCCCGCAAGTTTCACTACAGTAATGTATGTATATCATTCAAGCACATACTTCTTCGACTCACTAGTCAGGAATTCTCGAGCACGCTTAGTGACGAATACTGCGCCTTGCAGGCGGCCTTGGAAACTCACTTCGTCAGCACAAGATTTGGGGTTTGAATTTCTACTTACATTCTACGGGTGCAATTTCTTGGAGGGAATGAGGCGATATTGTCATATAGTATGAGCTGAAGTCGATAATTCCATCACCTGCGTCAATGACCATGACACCTTGATCTTCCTGAGGAGAGAATTTCAGCCACACGTGTCAAGTATGGGTCAAGACGCTACCTTGAATAAACCAGCTGTCCTTTCGGTACTCAAAAGGAAGTGTAGGTTCGCTTCGCTCTCAGTCACAAGCCAAATGCGAGCCTGACCATCAGGAGAATCTGGAACCAATACCGCAATGGCTACTGCCCGCCGTATCTGCGTTTGTTGTGGAACTTCCCATCCGTTCGGATGGGTGAGGACGAAATCGATGTTGTCCTCAAGCGATTCCCACGTGTCTCGCCCACGTGCGTGGGTCTCTTGGATGTAAGTCTTTGTGCATCGAAAGAGATACGCCACGAAGTCGCTCAGAACCTGAACTGCAGTCTTGTTCGGAGGGAGTGGGGGTATATCCTGATCACGGACCAAATTGAATCCGGCCGTATTTTTCGGTCTGAGATGGAGTTTCCACCTTGTGTCTCGCATTTGAGTGGACGGCAAGCAACGGCTGACACACGAGGTCGCTCACCATTCAGCCTTGATCCATCCTTCGTCTTCCGCTCTCTCGATTATGCTCTCCTGAAGAGCCTCACCACCAAATGCACGAGGAACGCCCTCCTGGTCATAATACACAATGGATGGTATCTTGGAGTCTCCGCCCACACGCTCTGTAGCAGGAAAACTTCCCGCAAGGTGAATGTCGCAAATAGATTGCACATCTGTCTCAACCCTCACCGTGTAACACCAGAGATGGCGGGTATTTCGCCTGGGGTGAGAATGCTGTATGAGACGCCGCTATACGTTGTGCCGACATCAAAGGCCAACACTAGCTTTCGGGCAGATCCTTGGTATGGCTGTCGTTCTGGCATGGGTGGCTGGGATATGAAGAACTTGGTTCAGGCCAACCTCATGGGCGTACAGGAAAGAGGAACTCAACGCTAGGTGAGACTGTTCAATGTCTGCGTGCGCCACACCAAACACCTTGCGCCGTGGCTAGAAAAGGCGAGTTGGACACATGTTTGATGGATGCACGCCCAATCGGATCTAGACCGAGTCCCCTCCATGCGGCATTCAGGATTCATCGAAGGGCTGCTTTTTATACTGGGGTTCTTGTTATCGCAGGAACCTGCACGAGGCATAAATATCAACACGACCTTCTTTGAACGGTACTAAGTACCAACGGGCCCCTTCTGCGTTGCTGACTCACGAGACACGGTGTTCTAGCGAGCAGCACAGTGCGAGCATAGTGCTGTACCATCCCCGACAGCTTGTTGCGCAGGAATAGTATGTTGATTGCAGCAAGAATGGGGAAACACTTATTCTGACCGGTATTAGGACCTGGGGTGTTGCTGGGTTTGAATTCCATGATGCCACGACTCGGATGGCACTACGATCGCCCTCGACCCGACTCACCCTTCAGCGGTGTTAGTGGGTATGGTGGGTACTAGTGAGAGTCATGCTCTATCTCTGCAGGACTCACGCTCGCTACTCCATGTTACCCGCCTGTAGCGACCTCTGAAGATACCTTCGCTCCCAACTTCCCGGATGACTTTGTAATACGCGTAGGCTTGTATTTCATGCGTGACGGCACAGCCAGGTGAGTCCGAATTTCTACCACTTAAGGGGATTTAATATTTCTTGGAACCTTTTCTCTGAAAATTTCTGGGATCCTTCGGTCACGAACGAACATTAGAGCGGCGTCCTATGCTAGACGCCTTGTCACACCAGGTTCTTCAATTCCTGTCGCGCGGCTTGAAGCCTCTCCATTTTCTTGTGAATCTCTTGGCGCTTAGTTGCGATATCACTCGGCTCTTCTACCATGCTCTTGCAGCGGCTATAGCTATCTTGCCCGGTGATTCGAAGTCCTTTGTGCAGGGCCTCCTCGAGCCCCCTTTGTAATCCTAGCACCATTTCATAATCAATGGCCATCGGGACGACGTCCACGAATCGCTTGTAGGCAACTGAAGGTATCCCACATTTCTCAATCGTATGCAAGGGGCACCGGAGTACCGGAAGGAAACGTACCTTGGAAGTATGCCCGTACACTGGCCATAATGTCCAGAGCCACTTCCATCGGATCCGGTGGAAGTAGCTTTGGCAGGTCGGTCGCCTTCGCTGGAATACCGATCTCGTTCAGCCCGGCGAGAATCTTGTTAATTGTGTCTTGTTGTTGAGTTTGGGTCCACATGGAACGCGAACTGCCATGCAATGACGGAACAGATGTCTCAACTCGTTTCAGTTTGGATAGTAGACCACTGTCACTTCTGCACGCTCTATAGTGGGCGAGGAACCTGCCCTTGTAGTCGGAAAAGTAGTGAGTGTTCAGTGTCACCGGAACTTGTTCGATAGAAAGGAGCCATTGGATCTTCGACCTGGTCCTGCTGGCGGCTTCGTCGAGATGTTCAAATACTATCATACTGTTCGGTGGTAAGCCGCCACTAAGTAGGCTAGAGATCTCTGAACTGGAAACCCACAGAACTGATTGTTTTGCGGTTCCTTTACCCATATGCGCAAAGTGTGCTTCGACGAGCCTGCGAAGGTCGGCCTTTAGGATGTCATAAACCCGTTTGAATAGGCGAGTCGTTGGCTGTTCCCATTCTTGTGTGAACTCCTGGATGTATGCCTTCTGGATTATGAATGGGTAGTTATCTGGGAGTTCGCGAGTACGTGCGCTAGTGCGAGTCAATCGGTTGACCCATTGTAGAAGGGTATGCTTACTTTTCAGCTCTTTCCAAGACTTCATCGACGTATATTTCACTTCCACCGGTACGCCTCTTCTTCGATGCTGGCTGGACTTCGTTTTGATCACCTGCGAATTGCACACCGAAGAGCATGTCCTCCATGCGGCTTTCTTCAGCAGGGACATCTTCCGTTTCACTCTCCGAGTCATCGTCACCTTCATTCGCAAGGAATTCTGCATTGGCGGATGTTTTATCCTTCTTCCTGTCTGTCTCCCAGGGTACGTATTTTGGTGCCGTGTGGCGTATCGCACGGCGAAACGCATTCTGGTGTCTTCGAATGGCTTGGGGGAGGCCATCTTCTGGAGTACCCTCAACACGATGGGAAAAGTCTCGACTGAAATCATTCAACGTTTTAAGGACTTCGGTCACCGGATCACCAGAGGGGGCTTTCGGCAGCTCCCTCATCCTCCTCTCTGTTTCTTGAATTGCACTTGCCAGCTCAGTCTGGATCTCAGGCAACCTTCGCAAGACCAGAAGTTCGTCAGTGCTCGAGCACGCGTGGGCAAACGCCAACACCCAACCTACCTCTTCGCAATTAGTTCTGACAAAATGGCACTCAATTTCTTGATCAGTCTACCCGTCCTCAGGTAGTTGTGGTATTCCGGATCCAATGAACGCCATGGCTGTGCCATTGCGAAGAATTGATCTTCCTGATGACGAGCGTCTGCCCAAGTGACACCGCTGGAGATGTCCTG
>JBBPMU010001090.1:0-10761 GCA_038090475.1 Wakefieldia striispora | reverse complement strand
GTGGGAAATTAAACATGTAACAGAGGGGTTTATATAGTGATAGCTGATGGTAGTTACCTAAAGGTGACATAATAGCACCATTACTACACTTATGTCACCACTTTTACAGCATCCTAGGGTCAAATATATATAATCAAAACTTTAAGTCAAAGAACTGTCCCAATGAGTAATCATTTTAAAATGGTTGTAACTCTGTCAACTCTTATTGAAATCCTTCAATTCTTGGTCCATCTGAAAGCCAAGAGTGACTACTTTATTTCATATACTGACATGATTAGGTACAGTTTAGTTATTATTGCATACTATTGTGTTTAGTGGAAAATGTGCAAACATTGGGACAGTTCTTTGAGCCACTGTATAATATATAACTAGTGTTGCATCTAGAATTGTCTAGCTCCCCACAACCGCCTAGCCTATCTGGATGATGTTTGTTGTCACCCGGCATGTCTGTAGGGTCCTCTGATATGAGTGCAAAAGGTCTGGGGAGCCGAGAGTGCCGCAGACATGGATGCAGACTCAGACATGGATAGAGAGGTAGACGGGAGGTATGGGGGTACACAGAACAAGCGAGAGCCTTCAGGAACACTCGGAATGGCCTTGATCGACAGATGGAGTGGAGTGCAACAGCACACGAGCGATCAACTGTGCAAGTCAAAGAATGCAATCAGCATGAAGACTCAGTCGACGAAGACTTACCTAATCCACCAGAACCGCTCGACGGCGTCGCACAACGAGAAACAGAAACCCCGAGTATCCAGCTTGAAGGGGAGCAGGATGTACCTGCAAGCCCGGATGTTGAGGCTACTATCAAAACCAGGACGAATGTGTCGGCACCATTGACGGACGACGAAGACGTCGACGGAGATCGACTAGAGAGTCCAGGAGAAGCCCCAGATGAAGTCCAAAGGGTCCAGGACCGGTCGACGAGCCGCAAAGAAGTCGAAGTCGAACCACTGGCAGATGGCAAAAGGGTCAACGACCGCACGGAAAGCGCCAAGTCGCAAAACGCAGACGCAGAGGGTGATGGCCAAGTCAAAGGGAAGTACCTCAAGGCACAGGACGAGGTGGAGTGTTGAGACATCCCACGTATTGGGTTACACGCGCGCATGCGATCGAACGTACTCGTAGCTACACGTTGACTAGTAATACCATAGAGTCGAGTTTGTACCGCTACCGCCAACTCACCCGCGGTTGACCGTCGTCGCGCCCCGAAAGGCTTACTCAACACCACGCGGTGTTGATCGAGAAGGGAAGTCGTGTGCAAGCACCTGCGAGCAATCGACAACGGCCGACGATGAAAATGATCAGTGCGACGAACCCATCGACGAGCACTCACCTGTAGGTCCCCAAGACCAGATTCCACCTCTGGAGAAGCCAAGCCCCCAGACCGAGTGCGAGTTGAAACGCACGAGTACGGCGAGGTTGACCAACCACCGCTACATACGATGTATTCACACCGCGGGCGATGCACATATACAGGCGCCATATAGGCATGACGGAGATGCCAGGAATCGACCTAAAGAGTCGTCAGACACGCCAGATCGTCAGCCAGAGCACACAGAGCAGAGGGATGAGAGAAACTCACCCAAAGGTCGACCAAAGCTGAACGGCAAGCCACACCACGAAACGGCCACACCACACGATACCAACGCTCACCTAGAGTGTCCTGAAGGTGACCAAGACGAGTGCTTCATCAAAACGAGCGCGCCATGTCGAAGTAGTCACCCAGGAGAGTGTAGAGGCGGAGAGGTCGAGTGGAGCGAAGACGCATGTGCGAGAGGCGACGCATGCAGCCCGAGAGGTCCCCACAATCTCCTAGAGGGTTACCCATGTGACGGGAGCCCATGCATTAAAGGAACAAGGCCGACTCGTCGAGGTAGAGTGCCAGGAGCAGAGGAGGGCGAGCAGACTGGTCCAGATGAAACGAATGACCTGGACACTAAACCGGCTGCATTAGTCGACAACCCCACTCACCTAGACCACCTCCAGAGCGCCAGAACCGAGCGCGTCATTGAGACGAGCGCACCGACTCGAAAGGGACGCCAATAGGAGAGCAAGGCGAGACAGCCATACCAATCGAAAACGTGCGCGCTGGAGGCGACGCACACACACCAAACGGTCCCCAGAAGCCATGGGATGGCCTAGGACGCAAGACGACCAAGTCCGGCATCGAAACAAAGGCATCGAGTCGAGTCGAAGTCTGAGGAGGGACAGAGAGGGTGGAGGCGAAGTCGAGAGACGGCGAGCGCGAAGCGCAGCGCCGTAGCGATCCAAAACGCCTGGAATGCGATGGGGTACGAACCAACAGCACCCGGGACAAGCGCACACCATCAAGACAGAGGTCCAGTAAAGCCAGAGAGGGTGCAGAGGAGGTCGAGGGGCAACAAGAGCGAGACCCAACGCCAGAACACGTCCATACGAGTTGGGTGCGAAGGAAGAGTCCACAGAGGATGGCACAATGAACAGAACACGCCGCGAGTCGATACGACTCGAGACGAACCTGTTAACTAGACAGGAAGGTCAGTACGAGCGGCATGGACAGAGTTCGAACGTGCACATACCAGAGCCACCCAAACCATTCCCAGACCACTCCAGACGACCACTCCACCAGTCGAACCCACCGCGCCGTCAAGGACGAATCCGAATCCGAGCTAGACAAATTAGTCAGACTCGAGGGTACAGAAGTACTCACCACGTTATACGGTCGCTTCAAGACCAATTAGGATGCTACAAATGCATCAGCCAGAGTCCAAGGGAGTCAGGGAAGTCATCAAAACTCACCCGACGCAGACAGTACGCCTCAGAAGCCGAGCAGAGACGATCGCGCGCACCGGGAGCCACAATGTTAGGGTATGGGCGGAAACTCGACATGGAAAGCTCAAGTTGAAGCCAGAGCGGAACTGTTCAGCCAAGTCACGTGGACGAAATTGACACGTGGTGGGAAACCTGGGTAAAAAGCTGCCCCACGTCTATCTTGCCTGTAACCACCATCATGTCCACTTCTCTGATGCAGACAACGGAGCCCACTTAAGTCTATCCCAACAAAGTAAGCTGCTGCTACTTTTGATCATCTTGTACTGATTGTTGCCGCGGTCACGCTGGAAATCAGGATGATGATGATGATGATGACTTACTTGAGAAAGTGATCCAAGCGGTAAGTGACAGCCTGAGTGCATATATGTGCTATGTATTCACTATCCTGGACCTACTAGTTCAAGATCGGCACGAGCGAGATCCACTCAGCAGACCAGTTCCCTAAAGCACAGGGGCTAAAGTGCATACCATGAAAGATGTTCAGCAAAACTGACGCCCTTGATCCCCTAATTTTGGAGGTGTCGGACAAATCCATGCATAGTATTTACCACCCACTTGCCCAACCCCTATTCCCAGCAAGAGAACTCAAGGACTTTGATTGCAATCTTGATGTGGGCATACTCTCGGTCATCGGTCATTTAACTATCACTGATTATTATTGGCACAGCAACCCATTGGCCGATACTGTTGTTTCCTCTGCCCCAGATTCGAAAAGAATGTCAGGTGCTGCAAAAAGATTGCAAGATGTATTCTGATGTGATGTGGGGTGAGTCCACAGATGTACACACATCAGGGAAATTTTAAGGGAATGATAATCAATGATAATGGTAGATAATGGATTATATGGAATTATAATCCATTATATACCCCCCTTTGAGGATTATATAGGATTATAATCTCTTCAAAATTTCCCTGATGCACCTTGATGCACTGGCACTGGATCTGACTGTGTGCAGGGTTAGCGATGATGTCTGCTCGGGCTCAGTTGGCAGACACTATTGAGACATTCTATAATGCTTCAGATACATAGGATGTCAGATGGTGTGATGGCAGGGCATGCATTCAAGAGTGCCGTGGACAAGCTTGATGACAGCGTCCAGCGGGAAGTGGTGCGTCACAGATCAGTGCCCCAAGCTGGGGCACTGTTGAGAGCTGACCCAACTATGGTGCTTACAGCAATACAGTAAGGTCCCCCATTCACTACCAGGACACGCTGTACTGGATGTGCATCATGGAGCCACTCAGGAAGATAACTTTCAGAAAAGGTTCAAAAAGCTTCGTTGGACCTTTGGAACCTTTCAAGGCCTTTTGAGGCCATATAAAATCTGGCCACTTTTGCTGATGGGGTTGTGAGGTGTAGGGAGAGGGTGTCATCACATCGATGAAAGCATCGTCACTGCTTTGGCACGTCATCGTATCTTAGCATCCGCCTTGTCTGACTTGCCAGATTGCTGTGGAGCAAAAGGGAGAAGAAGGGGGTTGCGACATCGATGAACTCATTGCAATGTCGTAGTCCTGGGGCAAGATGACATAGAGTCTGACAAAGGATGGAGGGAGAGTGCAACCTGAAGGAGGGAGGTCGTCGTGTCCAGGTTGCATGAACATCAGCTTTGGGCTGAGCTGAGACAGCACCAACTTAGTTTATTACTACCTCATTGCAGTTGAAGAATATGCAGTTATCATTGATAGCCTAAAGTTGCCAACATGACACGACATATAGTTTCATATAATGGGGAATGGATCGAAATGTGGCTAACTATTCTGCTACGCTACTGACTGAATGGCATACAAGTACAGAAGATCGGGCAGGGAAAGTTCACTGAGTAGATCAAGGGCTTGCAGGGCATGCGCTTGCAACTCAGGACTAAGACCCGTGATCGGGGTCCCATCTCTCAGATATCCAAACCAGGTGACAAGTTTGTGGTAGATTGATGTGAAATGTTCATGTCTACGTTTGGAGACAGCTGTTCCTGTGAATTGTTTGTTGTGCAAAACATCGGCATCCACTACTGCCATGATCTGGGACACAATCAGATGGTCAGCAAAATTTTATGAGAGCACTGCTTACCCATCCCAGACCAAATGCAAGCATTGCATCTGGTGCATGAGTGACTTCAACCCACTTATCAAGTCTGGATTGATCCCAGATATGCTCATAGACTTCAATGAATCTGATTGAATGTGGCTTGCAAAAAAAGTGATGGAGAAACTCTCGTATCTCTGGTCATCCAAACCAGATTATCTAGCAATAGACTCTGGGATCAAACATCATTTGAATGAATAAAATTCACATACCACTGGAGTCCCATCATGTCCAGGGACATTGATGTGAAAGAGGGAAAATCCATATGGGTCACTCCACATGAGATTGCCATTCTCCAATCTCCACTTTGAAGCTGTTTGTGTGTCATTGAGAGTGTTGAGGAGTACAGTATGGGGATATTCAAAAAAACCAGGTTGCCCATGCCATGGAACAAGTAGGGTATGTGTGGCCTGGTATGCTTTTTCAAATATCACATCCTTCATGATCAGCACCTAGTAAATATCAAGTTAGAGGACAAAGGTATTGTAGATGTGCTCACCTCGCCTCTCAAGGCGATTTGAAAAGCATGGTCTGTCAACTGTGTACGGCATGGTCTGCCCTGGATTAGAATGGGCTCTAAAGGAGCTATTAGTTCCATCTAGCATGCTATATTGTATGGGGACTCAACATACTATCTGGTGGAATCTGTTACGCGAGTGTGGAACAAAGACTTCACTCGTAATCCTTTTGTACTCGTAGAGTCGTCGACGTCTAGGAGCAGAGTATATGGCTATCGCTCATAAGAGAGAAGCCTGTTAGCAAACGAGACAGAGAGCTGGAAGGGCTTAGTGCAGGAGGTAAGTCAAGTGACCTTCTTCAGGAGCGAAGACTTTGCAGGCAGAAGTGCGTAGAATTACATAGCTGAAGAGCTATTCTACTACAGCAGTGGGTATTTATACTACGGAGTACAAATAAAGGAAAATAAACGAATAAGGGAATCAACAAGATGTGTCACGTCGCGTGTATCGTAAAAGGAAATCAACAAAGGACGTGTAAAAGGAAACATACACGTAAAAGGAAATGCGGGATCCCATGTCCAAGAAAGGAATCGGAGGTCCGTGTCCACAAAAAGAAAGCGGAGAGCCGCTAAGTAAATGGAGAAGAGAGATAAATGGGACTTCCCGGTAGAAGCGAGTCAGAAGTCCGGGGGGATCCGTAAACATGGGAAACGGCGGTGTTCCTGTGCGAAGTCTGAAAGATAACCTAGAAGTCATGGAACAGAGGGTCATATTGACCACTGTCAATGATCTCCCAAGTGAGGTCTCTATACGCCGTGGAAGAAAGGTCATACCAATGACGATCATATGAATGAGTAGGAAAGAAAAACGTATCCATGTCCGTCGGCTCTTCACCAGAGAGTTGTCTCCAAATGATTTCGACGTCTCGTTCCCAGGTATCTTCGAAATCTGTAACAGAATCCACTTATCTGGGTCAGGTTGCATTCAGCGAATTAGACCAATTGCCTGATCGATAAAAACTGTCACCTGAGTTGCAGCTGCAGTGCCAGGTGCACAGTTCGTGTAACAGAGATAGTAAGTATACAATGAAGCTGTGTCTATCTGAATAAGAAACCAGTCAAACACCTGGCTTCTAAGATACTGAACAAAAGAAGCTGTACAGACACAATATTTCAGTAGCATACAACTAAATAAATCAAAGCATACCAGACTGTGGTGGATACTGTCCTACATCATACAGGCCAGTCTCGAATGCTTGGTCTTCATCCACTGCAGTTGGAGAGTTGGAACCTAACTTGTGGGTAGCTTTGGAGTTGCTGGAGTGTGTCAGAGAGGTGCTGTAGTCACTAGGCCCAGACAACACAGGAAATGTGCCTGGATACAGTGAAATATATTAGGTCACAGCCTCTGCTGAGCACATAGGACATACCTGTGTCTTTGGGCATGTTGAAGCTGCCCCCACTGAACACCAATTGTTACAAAACCATATTTATTTCCTGAAAGACGCTATCCTTTTACTGACACTTTTAAAACTTTTATTTAGAAACCTCTTCTTGCAGCAATCCGATTGAAGAAAGCCGTTTACCTGTACTTCTCAGATCACGTGACTCAACGTCACCTGATGTCTATCTTTTGGTACACTCCCACGACAGTATAATTTCCTTCTGTCACGTGATCTGTCGCACGTGACCACTGAGTCGTGGCACTTGCCGATTAGGCTGTCGGTCAAGACTTCAGACTTATTCCCAGTGGCCATCTCTTTGGGAATAATCCTTTTTGGACTTATTGACTTTCTCACAAGATTCAGAGATCTTACATCTCCATGGACATGTGTTTGTCATTTCCGTTTCTTCTCTTCTCCTTGATCCCTGTCCAGCAAATGGCGGATGACCCTCAGATAGGATACTGGTCCGATGATACGGCCGGTGAGTACATTTCACCATATTTAGTATTTTCCTTTTATGATAGATGGTCTGTGCGCTGAGCGCCACATGTATATAAGTAGTAGATGCATAGACTGGTAACCCAGTCTTTGCTATTTGGAATTTCATCCCCAGGTGATTTTCTTCTAGATGAGACCCCCTTAGGAATTCTGAGGGGCTACTGGGAAACCTTTCACTTATTCATACACTCATAGCCGGAGTATAAACAGCGCTCCTCCTTTATTCATGCTATCATTCCGGAGTGACTGCACGTCCTCCAAGACCTTTGACTTTGAGTCGAGGTTCCCCCTTGTAGACTTTGCGTCACAAGGATCTCCTCCGATACCTTGTCATAAAGGGAAGACTTCGCCTTTGAGGTTTGAGGTTCAACCTTCAACGTTTCGTCTCGTTTCACCAATGTACCAAAGTAAAATTAAGCAGCAGTTCAGTGGAGAACGACAAGAGAGGCTTGTCATGACCAATGGTATAAAATGTGTGTCAATGTACTATCAGTTATATCGGAATTTAAGGTTTGAACACTAACCAATAGTAGAAATTGCTCCTCCAGTACATTTCAATTCGTTTGGGGTTCTGCAGACAAATGAACGGCCACCCAGTGGATATCATAAGTGACACTGAAGACTCATGACTATGTAAATAAGTTGACCCTTGACCCGCACTGTGCAAACACATTTCGTAAGTGAAAAGGCCTTTGAAGAATATGAGTATTTTATTGTTACATTTCACTCTTTGAGTTGAGTTTGAGCCAGTTGGGTGATGGCGAACACATGCCCCACCCAGCACAAATGGTTGCACAGTTGCCTCTTTTAGATGGCTAATCATGAGTCTACACCCCTGTGCGCATGCATGCTCATTCCCCCACCTGACGATGACGAATTCACTAGTCGTCCCCCACCACATCCTTCCACATGCACCATATGCGCTCGCCTCTACCTTGCCTGTTTGTAACCAACCTGCTACACCATGCCTACTTGCTCTGGGCAGCAGTGATGGCACAGGAAATAGTGTGCTCCCTCTTCTCTGTACACTTGTATTTCCCAACGGCAGCGACACCCCAATCATGGTAGCATGAGGCAATATCAGCTATGCTGTTGCCTTTCCAAATGAGTGAACAATAGGCAGATTGGTCACACCGTCGCCATTCATCCTTGTTGTCCAAGCCTTGCCATCATCATTGTTACTACCATGACTATGTTTTGTTTGCAGTACATGTCCAAGTTGGTTTGTCAGACACCCATTCCTGACTCAGATCACTCTCCCTCAGATGCTTCAAGTTTTCGCCAAGCCCTGCCTGTGTTAGCTGTGCTCATTTATTTGCATGCCCAGAGTATCCCCCCCTCTTCATCCAATTCCTCTAGTACCAGTAGCACAATGTTTCTAGTATGATCCTATTTGTTCTAAATGCGAAAGTTTCCACCCTTCTGGATCCACTCCAAATCCATATCATCACAGCCACAGCCCCTATATGGCAGTCCTGTGGCAGGGCGACCTTCTTGCATTGTCACATGAGGTCGCCGTCCTTTACTACACGACTGTCACACTTCTCACTCAAACGATCCCACCTGATCGAGCCTTGTTTGGCTCTGCAATCATACTGCAAGGGGTAATGATATTGATCATTCTCTGCAGAAAATCCTGACTCCACTGCTCCTGTACCGGCACGTCCTGACAATGTCGATGCGGCGCAGTACGGACCACAACCAGTATGTCAACACCACCGTGGCCCATCACTCCTAATGATACACTGCAATCAATGTTGCAAGTTGTATAACTATAGCTTGAGCATCCACTGCAATACACATCGCCCAAGAGGGCCTATGTCTGAGAACACTATGCATCAAAATGAATGCTTCACGATGCGATGGCAATAATAACCATCCCAGATGATAAAAACAATGGGCATGCCATTGTGTGACCATATCTATACCTGAAACAACCAAACCTTTACAGGTAGTGGTCGTTTGAGCAAAGGACAATAATGGCGAGTCTAGTGACTAGAGAGGCTTGGGGAATCTCCAGAAGGACAAGACTGGGTCCTTCCACGAGCTGGGGGTGTCCCTTATATACTATTCTACTGTTTCTACAAGTGTATGGTAGATCTAAAGATATGCTATACTATGGAATATTCTATAGTGTTCTAACCTATGGCGTTAACTGCTCTGTGCATAGCCTAGATAAGAGGTAGTAATGCTATTGGTGGAGTGTGAATCATACTGAGTCATAGATAAGCATAGCCTTAGGGTAAAGGGTGTGGAATGCATGAGGCATGTTAGGGGATAAGGTGGACATGAGGGAAACATGTGTAGAGATAGGGTGGTAGTTGGGTCTAGACTGGGTTAAGGGTTTGAGGGTCTGGACTGTGTCTAGATCTAGAACCTTGGTCGCAATTGTGGGGGAGATAGGGGCTAATTATGCGAACAGAAGTGTTAGGCTTGTAGAAGGCTCAAGTAATTAAGGGAAAATATGGGAAAATGAGGGAAAAATAGAGGGAAGATATCATGATTGTAACAGCATAAAGGACTTCTTATCTCACTATCATCTGAAATGAATAACATGATAGTGACTCACCTTTGTTCTAGTTCCATTCTAGAACCAGAATCAATCTAGATCTGAGTCTAGAATGATCTAGATCTATGACATATGAACAATGAAGTCTGAATGACAAAACATCATAGATCTTCATAATCTCAACAAGATGCTTATCTGACTGCTGATGTGGTGGAACAAGAGGATGTCCCCAATGTATTTGCTTGGTGTATTGAGCACCATGCGGTGTATCCCTGGCTCTCATGCATGGCCCTGGATTACCTCTCAATCCCAGGTAAGATATTCTTGTTCATACTATACTTGTTACGGATTTCAAAGATACTTGGGAACGAGACATCAAAATCATTTGGAGACAACTCTCTGGTGAAGAGCCAATGGACATGGATACGTTTTTCTTTCCTACTCATTCATATGATCGTCATTGGTTTGACCTTTCTTCCACGGCGTATAGAGACCTCACTTGGGAGATCATCGACAGCAGTCAATACGACCCTCTGTTCCATGACTTCTAGGTTATCTTTCAGACTTCGCACGGGAACACCGCTGTTTCCCACGTTTACGGATGCCCCCGGACTTCTGACTCGTTTCTACCGGGAAGTCCCATTTATCTCTTTCCTCTTTTACTTAGTGGCTCTCCGCTTTCCCCTTGTGGACACAGACCTCCAATGCCTTTCTTGGACACAGGACTCTGCATTTCCTTTTACACGTACGTTTCCTTTTACACGTCCTTTGTTGATTCCCTTTTATGATACACACGACACGACACGTCTCGTTGATTCCCTTATCCGTTTATTTTCCTTTATTTGTACTTAGTAGTATAAATACCTGCCGCTGTAGTAGAATAGCTCTTCAGCTAATTCTACGCACTTCTGCCTGCAAAGTCTTCACTCCTGAAGAAGGTCGCTCGACTTACCTC
>JBBPMU010001089.1:0-10762 GCA_038090475.1 Wakefieldia striispora | reverse complement strand
GGTGTAGGGAGGGGACGAGGTTGGCTGGTGGCTGGCCTCATAGTTGTGGTAGTTGCTGTCTGATCGACGGCCATTGGAGCACCTCTGCCAGGCTGGGTGCCATATTGGGAATACTGGGGGTAGTGTTGTCCTGGGTATTGTGGAGCAGGGGGGGGAGGTCCTGGTGGTCGATAGTACCATGGTCTAGGAGTGGGAGGGGGAGCCTTGGCCCGCTGAGGTCCTTGAGGGGGCTGTCCCCTTTCCTCAGCTAACCATTCGAAGGTTTGACCAACCTTCATGTACTCCTTTGACAAAGGTGGGTACCAATGCCCTGTCTTTTTATCCGCCTCCAAAGACAAGTGGAGGGAGACCTCTTGATAAATGCGGTAGTTAACTGCCGCCTTGAGGAGATGGACTGCCTCTCCATCCGAGATTTCGGCCTCGACGGCCAAAACATCGAACTTCTGCAGGAAGTCTGCTATCCTATTGGACCCTTGCTTGAGCTTGCACAGCTCCTTGTATGCTTGGTGCGTGAGCATGGATATCTGGAAAAATCCTTTAATAATTTCCTGGAGATCATCCCAGGAAGGGTAAAAGATGGGGTCTTTCCCCAGATATTTTTCTAATTGTTGCTGAGCGAATGGCTCAGCAGATCCTTCGAAGTGGAGTAGTACTGCCATTGTTAGGACTCTGTCGTCCTTGAACTCTGAGGCCTCGACCCAGGCTCTCAGCTTCATCCACCACATCCAGAACTTTTTCTTGTCGCTGTCCCATTTGCATGGTTCAGCGAGTCTTTTATAGGAGTCCTTTTCTCCTTTTTCTTCGAGTTGCCGGATGAACTCGCAGGCGTAGATTGATTCGTTGGATTCCGGCATGGACGGGGCTGGTTGAGTAGAAGAGGAGGCGTGGCCCAACATGGATGGTGGCGGGCAGAGGTCGGAAGGGGATCGGTGTGGTTCCTCCTGGATGGAGGGAGAAGAGGATCTGGTGGAGGAGGGGGTTGGGGTATCGGGGATGTCCGACACGATGGCTTACTGATCCGACTAAGTGGACCTCTGGGCAGCGATCATGAGGGGAGTCCCTCAGATGACCTTCTTTAGAGAGGATCGTCCCCTTAAGTAGGGATGGGTGGAGAATTGTTTGTTAAAAGCAAATCGAACTTTCTTTCAAGGGGCAGGTGGAGCGGGGTAGCGGCATGCACTGGTGCACATACGGGTGATTCCTAAAAAACGCGGACCTGCCACTCGACGGGTAGTCTTATCTAAGTGAAGTGGAGCGTCACTCAGACAACCAAAAGAAGAGAGAAGGATGAGCGCACCAGGTTCAAGGGGTTTCCCAGCAATGAAGGCAGTGAGGAGCAAAGCTTGAAAGTCGTGGAGGGGCGGAATATTCTCGAGGGATAAACGAGTACCTCTGAGACACGAAGTCACCAGAGGGGAGCCTTGATGCACAGTCAAAGGCTAGACAGACGCAAAGTCTTGTCTATATCGATGCACACAGAATATGGAAGGGAGAATGGTTGGTGAGAGAGTAGTCCAAGTGAGGCAAGGAGAATATCCTTAAATCACTCCCTTGGAAGAATGATCAAGTAGATAAGACTGGGGTTACCAGTCACAAAGGGAACTACTTAAATACATCTGAGTATTGTGCATGGACCAAGCAGTGTGTATCGTATCGTCCAATGATAAAAGAGAAAAGAGAATCGTATGATGCGAGGATCGCGTATCTTGAATAATTGTCTATGAGTCAATGGGAAAGAAGGATAAGGAAGATGCTGGGCCAATGGCAAAAGAAGAGCGGAAGATAAGGTATCGGCCAATCGGCAAGTGCTGGTGTGGTCGTGTGTGTCAGATCACGTGACAGAAGGAAGTTTATGCTGACATAGGAGCGTACCAAAAGGGGAATGTCACGTGATCGTGTGAAAGAGTCATGTGATGAGAAATACATGTTGGTGCTTGTCTTCGAGGACTGAGCATAGCGAAGTGGTTCGTTAAGTAAAAAGTTCAATGAAGAATGATGAAATCATAACAGACTTCTGACTTGCTTCTACTGGGAAGTCCCATTTATCTCTTTTCCTTTTATATCACATGGGACTCCATCTTTCCTTTTGAATAATGGAACTCCAATTCCTTTTTTGGACATGGGACTCCACATTTCTCTATATGTGTACATTTCCTCTTATGCATACTCTGTTGATTCCCTTTTATGATACATGCAATGCAATGCATCTTGTTGATTTCCTTATATGTGTCATCCCTTTATGGTAACCCCATAGTATATAGAGGGTTGACTTGTAGTAGATAGCTCCTCAGCTAATTCTACACATTTCTGCCTGCAAAGTCTTCACTCCTGAAGAAGGTTGCTCAACTTACCTCCTGCACTAAGCCCTTCCAGTCTTCTGTTCTCTTTACACTTACAGGACTTCTCCCTTATGGGCGACAGTCAATACTCTGCTCCAGGACATCACTGGTCTCCTTGAGTACAAAGGATCTTGAGTGAAGTCTTTGTTCCACACACACATAACAAAAGAATTGGCTTGTCCCTAGATCCCTGCTACTATGTATGGGATCTGACCCACTTCACACCACATACCGGTCTCCTCAGCTAGAGGATTCTTCAGATGACAAACAACCCACTGCCTCTCCCTACTTGAACCCTTACCAGTCAGCCCAACCATCTGAAACTTTGACCCCTCGCTCCTCTACTCAACCTTCTTGACAATGAGTAGCTGGATCCTCACAAGTACCTTCCCCAGATACTAGACAAGGATCCCTCCTAAATGTCACTCCTGCCTTCACCCCCATCCCTTCACCCCTTAGAGCCTCTCCTGCTCTCTCTCCTCTCCAGTTCCAGTCCACTCTCCCATCTTCCCAGCACACTCCTACCCCACAGAGCTCTCCCCTGTTTCCCAGTCACCCCCCTTCTCCTAGCAGCATGTCTACATCCCAAGACAAACTGAAGGCGGCTTGCCCAGAACCTTTCTCTGGCAAGAGTGAAGACACCTCAAGATGGTTGTTAGCGATGAAAGCCTATTTTGCTATCAACATGGCCAAGTAGGACAACAAGAAGATCATAATTACGCTTCTCAACAGAGTGAATACTGGACATGGTGCTACCTTTTCTGAGGCCTGGCTCAACAAAGTCCTCAACATGCCAATCTCCTCATGGATGGATACCCTCACCAATTTGGAGAAAGACTTTCACACTGTCTTTATTCCCCCTGGTCTAGCTGACACCACCAGGATGACTCTCCACTCCATTCAGATGGAAGGGAAACCTTTCAACAGCAATTTTGACACCTTCTGTAGTGCCTTCCAACTTGAAGCCTCCAGAAGTAGAATCTCCAATCTGTTACGGATTTCGAAGATACTTGGGAACGAGATGTCGAAATCATTTGGAGACAACTCTCTGGTGAAGAGCCGACGGACATGGATACGTTTTTCTTTCCAACTCATTCTTATGATCGCTATTGGTTTGACCTTTCTTCCACGGCGTATAGAGACCTCACTTGGGAGATCATCGACAGTGGTCAATATGACCCTCTGTATCATGACTTCTAGGTTATCCTTCAGACTTCGCATGGGAACACCGCCGTTTCCCACGTTCATGGATGCCCCCGGACTTCTGACTCGCTTCTACCGGGAAGTCCCATTTGTTCCTCTTCCACTTATATCTAGTGGCTCTCTGCTTCTCTCCCTTTTGAACTACAGGACTCCGTTCCCTTTCTTGGACACGGGACTCCGCATTTCCTTTTATGCGTATGTTTCCTTTTACGCGTCCTTCGTTGATTTCCTTTTACGATACACGCGACGCGACGCGTCTTGTTGATTCCCTTACTCGTCTATTTGTTTCTATTTGTACCTTGTAGTATAAATACCCGCCGATGTAGTAGAATAGCTCTTCAGCTAATTCTACGCAATTCTGCCTGCCAAAGTCTTCGCTCCTGAAGAAGGTCGCTCGACTTACCTCCTGTGCTAAGCCCTTCCAGTCTCTGTCTCTCTTCGCTGACTGGCTTCTCTCTTATGAGCGATAGCCATATACTCTGCTCCTAGTTGTTGCCGACGCTACGAGTACAAAAGGATCTCGAGTGAAGTCTTTGTTCTGCACCCACGTAACACAATCAAGCCATACTCAAGGATCTTTTTAAGTGGGCTGTCTTCTGCCAACTGGCCACTATGATGACCACAGTAGAGAAGGAACCAACTACCACTAATGACTGGCTCAACAAGGCCTCTCATTTCTACCATGCGATTGTCCACACAGATGCCCTCCAGAGAGAAGGCACCTCATACATCAGATCGACCTTGTCCACTCCTTGCACCCACAACCCCATGGCCATGAATGTGGACTATGTCTCTTTGTCCCCAGCAGAGCGATCCAACCATATCAAGCATGGCAAGTGCTTTGCTTGCCACAAGAAAGGCTGTTATGCAGGCAAACACTGCAACAGACAGAATCACTGAAAGCTGCCACAGGCACAACAAGTCAGGACTGCTGAAGAAGAAGAAGCCCCCCTTGATGCTCTCTCCACCTATGCTAAAGGCTGAGGACTCAAGACCCATCAAGCAATCCACCTATCAGAATTATTTGCAGATGCACCCCAAGATGCTCCTGAACAAGAAGCCGAAGAAGATAAGGATTTTCAACACTGAGGAGTAGAGTGATGTCTGCAGCCTCAAAGACTAGGACTCCAGGACAATTAATAGCACCTGTTTTTGTATCCTCTCCTACAGATAGAGCAATACAAGTCCCTGTATTGCTTTACTCAGGAAGGACTGGAGAAATCATTGCCACCACCACCCTTATCAACTCTGGAGCCACTGGATCATTCATCGACTGAGACTTTGCCATCCAGAACTGAATTCCCCTTATCCAACTAGCTGAACCTATTGGAGCAAAGAATGTTGATGGAACCAAGAACAAAGCTGGACAAATTCAGCACAAGGTATTTGTAACCTTGCAATATGCTGACACCGAACATAAACAGGAACTCATGGTGATCAACTGTGATTGCAAAATGTTATACTCAGGATGCCCTGGTTGGTACAGGTAAACCCAAAGATCAATTGGGTAAATCAAACCATTGAATTTCCCGACAGAAAATGGGTCTGCCAACACAATGACCCACTATGAGAAGCACAGGCCTACTTGATCAACTATGTTGACAAGAACCTGGACAGGATTTCCAAGGCCAACTATGATGCCTGGCAGCTAGCCATCAAACAATGATACCAGAAGAAACTCAGAGAAGCTGGAATGCTCCCAGAGGTTATCTGAAAGGTCACCCTCTCCACCACTATTGCCACACAATCCATAAAAGCCCAGATTGCCCTTCCTGACAACTTCCTTAAGTTCAAGAAAGTCTTCAATGAACCTGAAGAAGGCTTTCTCCCCCCTTCCTGTGACTTTGACCATGCCATCAAACTCAAGGACTTGTTCACCCTTCAGAAGCCTAAACCTTACTCCCTGAACCCCAAAGAAACAAAGGCCTGTAAAGACTTCATGAATGAACACTTGACAGAAGGGACCATTCAACCTTCAAAATCTCCCCAGGCTGCCCTATTCTTTTTCATCGCCAAGAAGGACAGAAAACTCTGACCATGCCAAGACTACCATTACCTCAATGAACACATGGTAAAGAATGCCTACCTGCTCCCACTCATCCCAGACCTCATGGACAAGCTACACAGATCAAACATCTTCACCAAGATAGATATCCATTGGGGATTCAACAACATTTGTATTTGTGATGGAGACCAATGGAAGGCCACCTTTGTCACCCTCTTTGGCCTCTTCGAACCACTTATCATGTTCTTCAGAATTGTCATATCCCGTTCCAACTCCAACACTCCAGATGCAACTCTGGCTTGTTTACTCACAAACTCCAGAGTGATCTCGCTCAGGATGCAACTCCACACCTCCAGACTTCCAATATGTATTTCTTGTTACCTCTGTTTCCACTTCCATACTAGTATATATTTGTACCTGTGCATCACTTAGAGCACAGCTCTGGCTTCTCTGTTCATCTGACTCCACTCCAGTTATGTTTTCTCTGACTTCTGTCTTACTCATTTATTTAGTCATCTCCCATCTTAGTCATTCTCTGACTTACCAACCTCTGTTAGTAATCTGTTTTCTCCAAGTATATAAATTCATAGTTGCTCTGACTGTAAACTCCAGCTTTGATATCAATGTAGATAATCCCTCCTGATCTCTGAAGTCCTGGTGGCTTCCCCTCTGACATTCATTTGTCCTCCTTCAACCTCCATCCTCCATCCTCCTTTGACTTCCTTCCTCCTTTGACCTCCATCCTCCTTTGACCTCCATCCTCCTTCAACCTCCATCCTCCTTTGACCTCTGTCCTCCTTCAACCTCCATCCTCCTTCGACCTCCATCCCCCTTCGACCTCTGTCCTCCTTTTGTCCTTTGTCCTCTCCAACCTCTGCTTGTAAATCTGGGACACAATGCCTAGCAAGGGGGCAGCACATAAGCTGAACCTGATGTCCTATCTGACCCCCATCAACTCTGAAACAGCCCCTATTCTGATTGGAGTTACTCTGGAGGAACACGGTCTTAACAGGAATGTGCAATGGCCCCCCAACCTTTCAAGCATTCATAGACCACTACTTTGGTGACATGATGGCTGAAGGATGGCTCATCATCTATATGGATGACCTCATGATCCACACCTAGGATGACCAAGAACTCCATGACAATCACACTCTCCATGTCCTCAAATGGATGGCAGAACTCAAACTTCACCTGAAATTGGAAAAGTGCTCATTTTCTCAGAAAAAGATTGATTTTCTAGGCATGATTATCACTGAAGGGGAAATCCAAATGGACCCTACCAAACTTTCTGCTATCAAAAGCTGGGTTCCCCCCACCTCCATTAAGGGAGTTCGTTCCTTCCTTGGATTTTGCAACTTCTACTGAAAATTCATCACCAACTTTTCCACAATTGCAGCTCCCCTTATTGCCCTTATGAAGAAATCAACTGCCTGGGAATGGGAGGAAGACCAACAGAAAGCTTTCAACCAACTAAAACAAGCATTCCTCACCCTTCTGGTTCTCAGTATGCCAGACCCAGAATGACCTTTTATGATTATGACCAATGCCTCTCTGACTGGAGCTGGGGCTATCCTAATGCAAAAGGATGCCAATGGGGATCTACATCCCTGCTCCTATTATTCCTCGACATTCTCTCTGACAGAGTGGAATTATGACATCTATGACCAAGAGCTACTCACAGTCATCAAAGCCCTTGAAGAATGGTGCCAATACCTCAGTGGTACCCCACACCTGGTTATGGTAATCACAGACCACAAGAACCTCTTGTACTTCAATGAAGCACACAAGCTCACTTGCTGCCATGCCTGCTGGATGCTCTTCCTACAGGATTTTGACCTCCAGTATGACACTTGTCCAGGCTCCTTTATGGGCCCCACCAACGCCCTTTCCCACAAAGACCTGGTTGACACTTCTGCTGACAATCAGGACATGGTCCTCATTGCTCCCAAACACTTTATCAATGCTATTGACATCAACCTTGCTGAATGGATCGCCAATTCCTCCACTATGGACCTCTTAGTCACTAAAGCTCTCTCTGCCATCCAGGATGGCTCATCCCTTTTCCCCCATGCCTCTGCTTCTGACTGGGAATTCCATGAAGGCTCCCTCTTTTTCCAAGGCTGCCTTTACATCCCTGAACATGCTCATCACCAACTTGTGGCATCCATCCACAACTCCCCTGCTGCTGGTCATCCTGGATATTTCCGACTTCTCCATCTTCTTCACCATGACTATTGGTGGCCTGGAATGGCTACCTTCACCTGCAAATTTATATCTGGCTGCACCACTTGCCAGGCTAATAAGGTCAACACTCATCCTACTACTCCTGCTCTATCCCCTATTCCCTCCATCACCACCCACCCTTTCCAACAAATCTTCATTGACCTTATCACTGACCTTCCCCCATCTGCCAGACATGATTCTATTATGGTTGTGGTCAACCATGGTCTTACAAAGGGGGTAATTTACATCCCTTGTTTGAAGTCTATCTCTGCTGAGGGGGTAGCATCGCTGTTCTTCTCCCACATCTTCCCTCGATTTGGCCTCCATGACAAACTGATCTTGGATAGAGGCCCCCAGTTTGCATTGGCCTTTGCCAAAGAACTCGCATGACTCCTAGAATATGACCTCACCCTCTCCACTGCCTATCACCCCCAAACTGATGGAGAAATGGAATGAGTCAACCAGGAACTCAAAACTTACCTTCAAATCTTCTGTGATGGAAAACCATCTACCTGGGCTTCCCTTCTCCTGATGGCTGAATTCACCCACAACTCTAATGCCCATTCCATCACCAACCAATCACCTTTTCCCCTCATGTACAGATTTGAACCACACAGTTATCCCCCCCTCTCTAAAACCACCTTTGTCCCTGCCACCAACAAATGCCTTTCTAACCTCGACGAGGCCCAAAAGGAAGCTCTGGCTGTGCACCAGAAAGCCCAATTAGACATGAAATCCCATATCACCACCAAGTTCATCCCTTGGAAAGTTGGACAGAATGTCTGGTTGGAATATTGGAACCTCAAGCTTGGCTACCCATCCCGAAAACTCACCCCTAGAAGGGAAGGCCCCTTCAAAATTGTCCAAGTCCTCTCTCCTCTCTCTTATCATCTCAAACTCCCTCCCACCTGGAAGATTCATGATGTTTTCCATGCTTCACTTCTCTCATCCTATAAGGAAACTGATGAGCATGGCCCCAACTTCTCACAGCCACCACTGGATCTCCTTGGAACTGAAGAAGAATACGAAGTCAAAGCTATTGTGGGACATCGGGGTTCTGCATGCCACCCATAGTTCCTTGTCAAATGGAAAGGCTATCCTTCCTCCAATAACATGTGGGAACCTCCTTCCAACCTCATACATGCCAAGACCCTCCTTGACATATATAAAGCCTCTTGCCCCTCTGTTTTCCCCCCATCCTCTCTCCCTTGTACATGATCGAAATCACTCTCCCCCTTGTCATTTTTCTTGTCTTCTCTGCTCTCACCCTCTTCATCCTCTATTCCATCTTCAAACTCACCAAGAAAATCCAATACTCTCACAACTCTGTCTTCTTCATCCTCCCATACTCCTCACATGGAATCTCCATCAGTTTTGTCTCCCCTCACAACATCACCACTCCCATCCTCCACTATTCCATGGGCAACACCTACTCTGGGTGGATGGCTGAGGCAGATGGTTGGAACAATTCTTGAGTCTTTCCATTCTCGCTCTCACTCCTCTATTTCACCCTCTTCTTCTATGCCAGTTACCCTCCTCCTTCTCCCTTGGCATATCTGGAAGTACCTCTGGATGCACTTCTTTCCACCCTCAACCCCATCCCTATTTTCTTAGATTGACTTCCCCACCTTCATAGAAACACCTTCTATGCTGCTGTCATCTTGTCCCCTCCACTATCCCTTGCACTCTCACACCTTCCCTTATCCTCAGAATCACCAGCAATCCCCACCCTCCTCTAGGTGTTCCAAAACACTCTCCTCTCATTGGAGATTCACCACAGATCCCCCACCCAACTCAGAGAATCTTGGATGGCAGCCCTCTCCTACTCCTTACAGGGTACCAGACACCTTATACTTGATGGCCTTCATGCCCTCAGGTTTGGACTATTCATCTCAAACCTTCCCTCCAACAATGTCCAACCCCTTCTCTGAACCACCCTCATCAGTCTATCTCCCCTTGAGTGACAGGACTATATCACAGCTGATGAGCTCCCTCAGGTCCACCCTATGGGACAACTCACTCATCTCTACCCCATTACCTGACCTATATTACCTACCTACCCATCCTATCTGACCTGATGAGCTGGACACTGCTTCCCTACCCTCTCTTAATGCCACCCCTCCCCCATATTCTCCCCACTACCAACCTCTTCCCCAACAACCCACACTTGGACCAGTTGCACCCTATCTGGGATCTACTTAACCCAGATCACCTCTTCGAACACCCCCTACACTTGACCTTGGGGAGGTTAGACAATTCCTCACTACCCTTGCAGAGCTCACCGAGCCCACCACCACCCCTTCCTCCCCTGACCCGGTCCCCATCCCCACTCCCATCCACAGACAAGTTCCTCACTGCCATTCTTGCTATCGTTGCAGCTCCCTCAGACACCTCCAATCTGGATGTCCCCACTACTGATGTGTCCACTGCCTCTGCATATCCCCTGGACACCTCTCTTGGAACTGCCCCATTGACAGAGCCTGTCACCCTCACTGGACCAGATGATTTATTAATGATGATGCTCAGCCAGATTTTGACGACAAGCACATCTGATGATAATGATTTGGTGAATCATTCTTCTGACATGGGAGCTAATGTTATGGATTTCGAAGATACCTGGGAATGCGACTCCAAAATCATTTGGAGACAACCCCTAGGAGAGGACAATATGGACATGGATATGTTTTTCTTTCCTACTCATTACTATGATCGCTCTTGGTTTGACCTTTCTTCCACAGCATATACATAGTGTTACGCGGGTGTGGAACAAAGACTTCACTCGAGATCCTTTCGTACTCATAGTGTCGGCGACTACTAGGAGCAGAGTATATGGCTATCGCTCATAAGAGAGAAGCCCGTCAGCGAGAGAGGCAGAAGACTGGAAGGGCTTAGCGCAGGAGGTAAGTCGAGCGACCTTCTTCAGGAGCGAAGACTTTGCAGGCAGAAGTGCATAGAATTAGCTGAAGAGCTATTCTACTACAAGTCAGCC
>JBBPMU010001088.1:0-10766 GCA_038090475.1 Wakefieldia striispora | reverse complement strand
AAATAACTACTATGACTATGTTGGAGTTAAACAAATTTGAAAGTTATAGTTGAGGGTCAATACTATTTCTACCAGAACCATGACCACCCTGCTGAACATGAGCCAACATAATCTGTTTCTCTATCATTACAAGCTCATGAGCACATTGTGCAGCAGCCTCTACAGCATGAGCAGCAATCTCATTCTGCTGAGCCTTGAGACACATTGTCTCCACCTTGACAGCAATTCCATACTGAGATCTACGTTTGACCTCCTCACGAACAGTCCTCTCTCGAGCATTGACTTCATTCATGGAAAGGCGAGCCTGACGCTCTGCATCAGCCACCTCCTGAACAATATCCTGAGTAGTCTTGTGTTTTTTCGTGGATGATGTAGTCCCAGTTGGAGTGCTATCACCCGACTGCTTCGAAGAAAGAGTTAGCATGACTTTCTCCTTACTCTTACTCTTCTCTTGCTGATTCAAGAGTGAATCTAACGGTGGTGAACTACAGTCAAGGATGTCATCATCCTTGTCATATAGCATAGCAGGACTCGAAGCAGGCCATGGAATTGGATCCTAAAACAAACATTAGCACAGCAGATGAACAGAACAATGAGGACATACTTCATCTGTGTCACCCACTGTACCTAAGATGCCAAGGTCAAGACTACTTTGGCTATTGGTGACTGCAATTCGAGAGTGATTTGGGTTTCCACCAATCAACGTTGCCATCTGACAATACCATGGAAACTTCTTTGCAATATTTTCTATAGCTACTGAGCATTTTTCACATCCATCAGCAACAAAACATACCCCACACATTCGCCACTTCACTGCCCTCATGAAGCTCATCAGCAGACTCAGAGACGACAAGACCATGTCCAGTCTCGCCAAGCTTGGCCTTGAAGGCATGGTAAGTAGACTTCAACCTTATGAATACCATGAATTATATCAGTCCAGCTCAAGAGATCAGTTTTACTTATGAATTGATGCAATTCTTGATCACACTGCAAAGAAGCTTGATATCCTCACTTTTCCATTCAGAGTCCTTTTCACCATCAATAAAAAAGGTAACAGCAATGTCTGCACAATGCTGGATGAGACTTTTCCCCTTGCCAGTCGGTGTCACATTGTTTAAGCCACCTAAGTCAAAGCCAAATGCCACACGCCATGTTGCAGACTCTTCGATCAAGGTCAGAAGGGAGTCAGTTTTGTGGAAATATTCCTCCTTGCCCCATCTATGTTGCATTTAGAGGAAAATCACCCAGCGTCAGAAGAAACTCACAGAATGACAACACATGAACCTCTGGCCTCATCGCTAAGTTGTGAGTCTGGTGTGCTGGAATTTTACTTCTCAACAGTCTTCTTGGAGTTGTTTTTAGCTGGCGCAACCTTGGAGTTAGACTTGCAGGCCATGCGAAAAGTGCTGTGAGGGTATGTGTAAGTCCATAGCAGATGACACCTGGTCACAGTGTGATGTGCAGTGATGATTCAAACTCAGATGCATGTGCCGACCATGGCTGAAATCTGCACCAAAATGGATTTCAATATGGGGTCTGAAATCGACAAATGAAAACCAGTCCAAATCGACCTTCAATTTCAATACTGAACCACCCTAGTGTTGCCATGACTCAGCTAAACCCTAGCTGGCTCCGGCTTCATGTAGTGCATAGTGCAACTCGGCTCTCTTAGCCAAGTTACGTTTGATACACCGGCTTGGCGCGGCTGGCTTAATGACCCTAGCCAGCTTCTCACGACACCCAGCTTTGGTCGACTGCTAGCCGGCTTGAGTCGATCAACAATACCGTAGATACCATGAGGATTCATACATAGTGTTACAACAGACAGCTATTTACTTGGAAGGCAACAAGGAAGTTTATTAGCTTGCATCAACACTTAAATGAATCCCCCAATTTTGATTGAACCAATTTGGTCTTGAAATGATGTCGCTGCGAGCAATCAGTGCAAGTGAGTTATGTGCAGCTACACAAACAAAATTTGTGACTCACCGCAATGGGATCATCAAGATGACTGGTGTCTGCTGTTGCTTGCTGTCTTTGTATTTGCACCGGCTTTGCAGGAGATTTCAGGGCTTCTGAGAATAGAGCAGGGGGTATTCGAGAACGCGAATGAGGTGTGAAGACTTGATGTAAAGAGTGGGCTTGCAGAAGATCATCTTCGATGAGTTGAATTGACTTTGCATCATTGAGAGGTCGAAAGACAGCAGTTCACAGCAAATAACGGAGAAAGGTATAGTCGGGGAGCTCTTCGAACGATAGCATTTGGACGTAGAGGAGCATGTCAGATAGTTGTGGGAAGTGGTGCTCGCTACACAGCTGCTCGAGAGCCGTCATATGCTTATGCACGAGGATGGCTGATAATGCAGTTTTCTTTTGGCGGGTGCCAGTGTCCTGAATCCAAGGAAGGGACCCACATAGCAGGTAGGCGAGAACATAGACCATGGACTCTAGATCATCCTGGCAACCCAACTTGCTTCCCAGGTGACAATTGATAGAGGCAAAGGCGGGTGTTCCATTGAGGCCACATTTCATGTGAAATGGTAGATGTTGGCTGGTGACAGGGTGGCGATAGGGTTGGGAGAGGCCAAAGTCAATGAGGAAGATGGTTCGGGGGTCATCAGCACCAACAAGAATGTTTTGTGGTTGAACGTTGCCATGGATGTAACCATACGAATGTATGTATTGAAGACGCAACAACTACCTTCAGTTTAGTGGAGTATGCCTCAAGATTTGCATCATGAACCCACCAGCTGTTCACCAATATGCTGGATGGTGGCAACATTCAATTTCTTTTGTGTTTTGATGAGATCCCCTAGCGACGGACCCAGAAGGTCGAGGACGAGGATGTTGAAATTTGATTCACGGCCAAACCAGTGAATCCGCGGGATGCCAACGGGTGCGCCTTCATTGAGATGCCTGAGGATATTTGTCTCTTGCTCGAGATGCGAAGCTATCCCGTCAGTGACAGGTTCCATCTTGATTGCATAGTGCCTGCGGTTGATTATATTTACTGCTTTGTAAACCGTTGCTGCAAAGTTCCGTCAACAAGGGTTCTGAAATTGAGACAAACAAGATATCTGAATACCAAATGACCTGGCCCCAACACATTTTTCGAGTCTATATCTTCCATCAATTTGACGAGGAATAACTTGCCAGAACGGTTGGTCCTTGGTACTGCTCTTCTGTTGGTTCTGACTCATTTTTCTAGTTGAAGACTGTTTGACAGGATTCCTGGTCACAGGAAAGGTAGATGCAGCGGATTCCTGGGTCTGACAGCAGAGCAGAGTGAAGGTTCGTGTTCATTATCATTTCCCCAAACACAGCAGCATGCACGGCATGAGTTCATCCTTTCTCCAAACGCAGCAACATGCCGTATCTGTCACCAACATATGCATCTGTTAGATTGGTCGGACTTCCATTTTTTTTGTTTCATAGGTTGTGAAGGGACGCCTCCCCAAATGCGTCTCATCTTCCCAAGCTTCCTTTTCGGCAGGGGCTGTGGAGGTCACAAGGTTACTAAGATGGATGTTGTCAAACAGACGTATCTATATTCTCCCTTGATACTCCCTTTAGCTCCGCAGCCCACAGCTCCTCCCTCGCCACCTTCGACTGGAAGTGCTGCTCCTCCTGATTGCGGAATGACATCGTCTCTTGCTACATATGGTAGCTGCACACCCTCTAGTTCTCTGTGGGCATTGAGGGTGCCAATCACATTTGGAATCCATAGCAGCTCACCCTTTCTTGTGTCGACAAAGTCATTCACAAATCCTTCCCCGATGTCGCCAGCTAGCAAGACTCTGTTCTCAAGCTTCCCCAGTGCTGTTTCTGCACTCTCCACATGTTCTGCAGCTTCTGACATCAATGAGGCACAGGACTCAGCCAAACTTAGTTGCATATTGGACGCACTGTCCCTCGATGAACTCAGTAAGTATTCATCGATTTAGACTCTGAGCTTGTGCTGAGTCATGTATTTGGATAGCAGCTTAAACTTTCTTCTTGCTTGTAGGCCTGTGCGAGGGTGCAACCGAACACCTCGTACACATACTCAGCGGACGTGAAGAAGGAAAAGAGTTTTTGGTGACTATGACAGTACTGGTAGCTGATGCAGTTCTCATTCTACTCCACAGAAATTATCTTCCGTTTCGCTGGATCAATTCAATGCCATTAGGCAGATCATCAGTAGGTCCCAAAGGGTATTTGGAAAACCTTGGTGCATTGTCCATCTGTCTATCCCATCTGAATTGGATTAGTTTCTCTCACTTCGGAGGTGATGGGTGTCTCTTTATTAAGTGGCCTACCGACAATCACGAGTGTACCATCCGCACTCTGGATAAGATGTTAACGTCTCAAGGAACTGCCCTTCCCTATCCAGACAATCTCCTTCTTGCCCAAATCAATCACAACAAGTCACTCAGAACTACGGACGACGTAATCATCCCCGATGTATTACTGGAATTTGCTGCTGCGAAAGACGAGTCAATGCCTCCCATTTATCCCATCATTTGCCAGATCGCCTTCTCTCAGACTTTCGAGAATGCCCTGGATGAAATCAAGTCCCTTGCGTCTGCATACTCTTCTATTGTAATGGCCATCATTATCAACATCAATGAATATCCTTCCTACAAAAGTCCCAAACCCAAGAGCGCCGCCTGGAACTCATTATCGGGCGATCAATTGGACTACATCTCTTTCATCAACACAAGTTCCTACGGCATCAGTTCCACAGTCACAGGTTTTACTAACGATTCCACACCAGAACCTTTGATTGTTGGCAGGCATATGTGGTGCTCAATCAATGATGTCGTCTATCACGTATGGGTAAAGAAACCCGGTTCTGAGAATTTAGATGTCGAAACCCAGGCAGGAGAGTATTACGCATCTTGTGTAAGTGTTCTACGTAATTTTTACATTCTTGTTCATACTAACATACTCCGAGATGTCACCTGGCAATGTTGGTTGGGACCAAGTAGGAGCCTTACTCCTCCATGGCCTTGAATGTTATAAACCCCATATTTTTATCTTTGAAAGATGCTACATTCACTTTTAAACCTTTACTTAGGACTCCCTTTTCTTGCGGCAATCCTCAAAGAAAGCCATTTACATGTACTTCGAAGATCACGTGACTCGACGTCACCTGATGTCTCCCCTTTTGGTACGCTCCCGCAACAGTATAATTCCTTTCATCACGTGATCTGTTGCACGTGATCACCTTGCGGCACTTGCCGATTGCCGTCGGTCGAGACCTTCAGACTTATTCCTGGCGGCACTCTCTTTGGGAATAACCCTTTTTGGACTTATTGATTTCTTATCGAGATTCGGAGACCTCTTATCTCCATGGACACGTTTCTCTTTCTTCTCTTCTCTCTGATCCCCATCCAGCGAATGGCGGATGACCCTCAGATAGGATACCGGTCCGTTGATACAGCTGATGGTACGATTCTATTTCTTCTCATTCTCATTGGATGATTATGATACGCACTGCTTGGTCCGTGCACGGTACTCTCATGTATTTAAGTAGTAGACACATCGACTGGTAACCCCAGTCTTTGCTACTTGGAATTACATCGCCCAGGTGTTCTTCTTCTAGGCTGGACCCCTTAGGATCTTCTGAGGGAATACTGGGTAAACCTTCTATTCATTCACACTCCTAGCCAGAGGATAAACTGGCGCTACCTTCTTTCTTCCTCGACGATACCGGTTGGACCAAAGACTTCGCCTTTGAGGTTTTAAGTTCAACCTTCGACTTTATGTCTCGTTTCATTGAAGAAGCCAAGAAATCCATCATTTCGTTTTGTGAGACGATTATCCACGATGTGCAATCTTCGGACTCTTTGCACGACTTGTTGCCTTTGGTTTCGCACAGTGTCACCCTTCCTATATCGTTGCAGTCGTTTGAGGCAGATATTTTCAAAGGTGTCAAGAGGACAAGCTACGGTCGTTACGAGGATTGGTATCTGAAGTTGTTCAGGGGTGTAAAGCACCCTAACACTGAAGAGGGGGGTGACTCTATGAAGAAACCTCAGAAAGTATAGCACTGAACTCTTTCATTTGCCCAACGTGCATCATCTGTTTATTTTGTTTTCATGGGTTTGATGACTGCTGTTGTTTACTGTCGATATGTACACCGCTTTACTCAGAACCTCAGAATACACGTATTCACTTCCTTGCCTCCTAAGTGTTCTCCACATGCGGTAACTTGTAAGAGCCTGCCTCGGTCACTGAATGGGAGTCTAGGACTATCAGATATCCCTGGACCCTGCAAAACATAAATGGGCCTCCGTTGTCCCGTTTCTGCCCGAAACACCAGACAAGACCCTGTCTATGACCAGGTAGGTCTGTCATTTAAGGACCTGTCACTGGCAATTTTCGACTTAACCACACCGAGATGCCCCCGAGGAACACCAAAACCCGTCATAACCAACAGTCAAATGACACTGCCGTCGTTGCTGCTGTTACACATTCTCTCGATTCTGCTGAGCCTCGATTGCCAGAACCTGCACAGCCTGCACAGCCTGCACCTCCAAACGAAGGCCATCAGCTGTGTCCTGTTCGTACTCGCCGTCTCCCCGCCCGTTTCCATGGATCAACGGAACATGGTGATGCTTCTGACCTTGCAGATTCTGAGTCTGCTCCTGTGGGTGTTGACCGCGCTGTTGACGAACCTGGAGAAAACTTCAATCTTGATGTCAGCAGCGATGAAGAACCCTCCGTTCCCAGAGCTCGTGGGGATCACTATGCTGACGATTTACAGACAAGCAGGACTACTGACCCACTCATGTCCACTCAGTCATCTCAGAAACAAGCTATATCAGCTGATGTTGCGTTCTTCTTCCCGAAGTACAAGAATGAAGAGCGAGTTTTTTGTGTTGTATGTCAGTGAGCTACCATATCACAGATACCACCTCTGGCCCCACGTAATGTCTGACATACTCTCAGAAAGATGAAGGATGAAGCCCCTTCACAGTTCCCATCTGATAGATCGTTTTCATACTGTTGCATGACCTCAAATACGAGCAAGCATGGTCATATTGAGAAATACCACCTCGGGATTTATCTGGAAGAGGCTGAGAAGAATGGGTGGACAATTTGGCTGGAGTCCGTGAAAGTGGCGTTTCTTGCAGGCTATAATTTTCAGACCCTTCGCCAAGCCCTCGCTGTTACGGATTTCGACGATACTTGGGAACGCGACATCGAGATCATTTGGAGACAACTCTTTGGTGAAGAAGAAACGGACATGGATACATTTTTCTTTCCTACTCATTCTTATGATCGCTATTGGTTTGACCTTTCTTCCACAGCGTATAGAGACCTCACTTGGGAGATCATCAACAGCAGTCAATACGACCCACTTTTCCATGACTTCTAGGTTATTCCTTCAGACTTCACACGGGAACACTGCTGTTTCCCACATTTACGGATGCCCCCAGACTTCTGACTCACTTCTACCGGGAAGTCCCATTTGTTCCTTATCCTCTTATATCTAGTGGCTCTCCGCTTCTCCTTTTGGACTACAGGACTCCATTCCCTTTCTTGGACATGGGACTCCGCATTTCCTTTTATGCGTATGTTTCCTTTTACACGTCCTTCATCAGGGAAATTTTAAGGGAATGATAATCAATGATAATGGTAGATAATGGATTATATGGAATTATAATCCATTATATACCCCCCTTTGAGGATTATATAGGATTATAATCTCTTCAAAATTTCCCTGATGCTTTGTTGATTTCCTTTTACGACACACGCAACGCGATGCATCTTGTTGATTTCCTTTCTCGTTTATTTTCCTTTATTTGTACCTCGTAGTATAAATACCCACCGATGTATTAGAATAGCTCTTCAGCTTATTCTACGCATTTCTGCCTGCAAAGTCTTCGCTCCTGAAGAAGGTCGCTCGACTTACCTCCTGCGCTAAGCCCTTCCAGTTCTCCATCTCTTGCTACTCACTGGGGCTTCCCTCTCACGAGCGATAGCTGTATACTCTGCTCCTAGTCGTCACTGACACTACAAGTACAAAAGGATCTCAAGTGAAGTCTTTGTTCCGCACCCGCGTAACACTCACCATTCTGAATGTCTCCATTTGATCACTTCCATCCTTGAACCGAGGCTCTCACACGACATTGTCTTTGCCATCTGGACATGTTGCCTTAGAAGGCGGGCTGCCACCATTCTCTACTACTGCTCTTTATCAGTATCTTATACAGTTCATTGTTGCAGATGATCAGGTATGTCAGTGAGATTCTTATGGCTAACTTATATCTGAACTGTTACATCAGTCGATTAGCATTGTCAAGTGTCCGGAATTTCGATGCCTCCTCCTGCTTCTCAATCCAAATTTGAAAGACTTGCAGATTCCTTGGCGCATGAAGATGCGTGAACTCGTTGTCAAAGCTTGGAGGCAATATTTCCTCATCTTGAAGGATGACTTGGCCGTGTGTTGTTTACCTAGTCACAAGTCTTGTTCTCACATATTTTTCACTACAGGCAGCTGAAGGTCAGATCTCATTCACATGTGATATATGGACAGATGAGAATGCTCATCCCTTCCTTGCACTGACGGCACATTGGATCACCAAGGGTGACCAGCCTGGCACGCTCAAGATGAAGGTTGGACTTATTGCCTTCCATCACTTTCCAGGCAGCCACACAGGGACGAATCTTGCAAAAACGATCCTACATCTGCTGGATCATGCAGGAGTGACGCACAAAGTATGCATAGCTCACTTATATTTGGTAAACCTATTCGCTGTTCCCCAATAGGTCGGTCACTTTACTCTTGACAATGCCAAGAACAACGATACAGGCATGCGAGAACTGTCTCGTCTTCTCGCTGAACATGATATCAAGTTTGACCCTGTCGATCGACGGATCATGTGCTTCCCGCACATCCTCAACATTTGCTCCGGCCATATTGCCGACCAGTACATGGATGTCAACTTTGCGGCAATCAGCAATGCTTGGGTCGATGCACTTGATCCGAGCTTGGTGGTCAACAAGGACACTTACCTCGAGGCCCTCCAACAAGATCCGATTGCCCTTGGCCACAGCATTGTCTGCATCTTGCGCTCTTCCAGCCTCTGTCGTGAGGCATTCGACAATACCCTCATCACAGGCAATCAGATGAATTGGTTTACTGACGAGGATGGCAAACCAACGAAACTCCCTGTGCTTGAATTGCTCAGGGATGTGAAGTCACGCTGGGATTCCATCTACCTGATGATCAATTGTCTCCACATCCTGAAGCAGATAAGCATGGACCGCAGTACATCGACTTTTTGACCTCATGTTGATTGTCCCCTTAGGCTCTCGACTGTTTCTTCAAGACCCCAACACATTGAGACATTGCTGGTTATAGCCTTGATGAGATGCATTGGTGTGTCCTGGAGGACTTAGAGACAGTCCTTGAGGTGAGTCTTGGAGCCATTGATTGCTAGCCGACTCGTGTTACTGACATTTTTTTACTCTTAACTTAGATACCCCATGTCACACAACAGATAATGTCAGGCAAAAGCCTGCCTCTCTTGTCACATGCAGTGCTGTCATTTGAAGCTATCATCGTTCAGTGGGATCATCTCAGGAGGTCTGCCCCTCGTTGCGCACCTTTCATCGATGTTGGCCTCTCTACCACGCGAGATTATTACCATCGTATGGGAAGAACAAACGCGTATGCAATTGCGATGCGTATGTACATGTACATATCATAGAGAAGTTCCTCATACTCATACTTCTGCAGTGGTTGACCCCTCCATCCGCCTCAGCTGGATTGAGGCAAATTGGCCACAGGACAATGTCGTCAAAGTACGGCAGGTGGTTTTGGAACTTGTGAGTCTATTCACTCATGGTATCGTTTTTAACTCTAATCAAACTCTAATTGGACGAATCTAGATGAATGAGCATCGCGAAGCGAACAACGAGGTGGGTGAACACCACATCGAGCGCAATCCCTCCCTACCCAGCACTCTACCCAATGCTCGTGGCACAACACGCCTTGCCTCCCAATACGGTATTCCAGCACTTCGCCCGCAGCAGCCGCCAACCGGTATACAAATGGTCAAACAAGAATTTGTGTCATATGTGACAGCATCCTGTTCTCCTGAAGGAACGGATCCACTCTCCTTCTGGGCAGTAAGTTGGTTGGGAAAGCCGCTGAGAGCCTGTATTTGAGCTGATGAGTTACAACTAGGTTTCTCGCAGCACGTATCCAACACTCTATAGAATCATGGTGGATTATCTCCTGATCCAAGCCTCACTGCTGTACCTTGCAAGAGGGTCTTTTCATCTGGCAGTGAAACTATGACAAAGCGCCGAAACTGAATTAGTCCTGTTCTGATGGAAGCGCTTCAGATGGTCAAATTTTTCCTGAAGAAAGAATGGCTCAATTTCATGAGAGGATGGGCAACATCAACAGCACAGATGGTCATCAATGTCGATGATGATGACATTCTGGCAACAATCGTCAGCAATAACATCAACCACGATGGGCTAGTATTGGACATTGATCATGTCATTGGCGTCATTGCTGATGAGGAGGCCGACGAGGATTAATATCAGATGGCATCAAGTTTTTTTTTTTCTTTTTTCATTTGTCTTTGCTGGGACTGACTACTTACACCTGCTACTCGTGGCAGCGTGGCCCATGGACATCAGGGAAAATTTAAGGGAATGATAATCAATGATAATGGTAGATAATGGATTATATGGAATTATAATCCATTATATACCCCCCTTTGAGGATTATATAGGATTATAATCTCTTCAAAATTTCC
>JBBPMU010001087.1:0-10772 GCA_038090475.1 Wakefieldia striispora | reverse complement strand
GGCCAGTGGCTTCCCTTCGAGCTCAAGATGGACACAGAATGCCACAAACGAGCGATGGTTTGGTGAGGTCCATGCATCCGTTGTAAAGCTGATCCTTCCATTATACTCCTGTAGCATTTTTCCTATATGCTGTCGCGTACGTGCAAATACTAATCGGACATTGCGTGAGACTGTTGATGCTGAAGGTAGGTAGTACTCTGGCCGTCCTGTCTTCATCAACGCATGGAATCCTCGATCATTGACAACATCAAAGGGCCGTAGGTTCTCGGATACCCAGCGAACAATTTCGGCACTAAAATTTGGTAAATATAGATCACATCAGCGGCAAGACTTGGAACCTGAAGTGGAAACATACCGTGTTTCCTCACGTGTGTGCTGGCGGTGTGAGTATGTAACCTGTCCCTTCCCCTTCCTTTCGAACGTGGCTGTGATTGTACCATCGCACAGGAATCTTGCAACAATTTTCGTCTTCACCTCATCTGCGTTTTTGGCTTGGTCAGCAGTTTTCAATATGTCCTTTCCCCAACCTTTGCAAACACTGATGTGTTTTTGTAAGTTGCTCGTGGATCTAGCATCCTTTGTATCAGTATAACAGTGGACTTTGACCTTGCAGCTGCAGGCAGCACACTTGAAGTCATGGGCCCAGCATCCATTGACCTCGACAATTGTTGGTTGGGGTTGAAAGAAGGCATATACTGGAGACGTCCATTCCTTCATGAGCTGCTTGAGCTCATCCTCTGGGCTATTTCCTGGTGAGTCGTCACTGTCATCTTCATCAGCATCGAGAATGACAATGTCCACATCTCCATGTAATGCAGTGACTTTCTCGCCGGTATGCATACTAGCAGATGTGCTGGTTTTTTTTTCAACGCTGGCCCGTGCGCTTGGGGCTGTGCCAGCCTTCGGTGCACTGGGTGCACTGTTGGTGGTTGGCATGTGGTTTGCTCATTTGGCATGTGATAGCAGGTTTGTCATGGTGGTGCCAGTGCTCTCTCCTTGAATGCAGGCCTTCTTGGTGGTCCCACTCTCGTCGCTCCTCGATTTGCCTGCAGTTGCAGTGCTGTTGTCAAGGGTTGCCTGGGCCTTCTTGCTCAGTTTGCGCTTGGCAGAGTTCAAAAACCCAAGCTGCTGCATAGCTCTGGACGAAAGGAGGGAGATGATAGATGACTAAGACAAGGACCTAGCTGATTGTGGTAGAGTTGATGTGACACTGCTGTCCTGAGTAGTGTCAAATTTCCAGTCACAGTGGCATGATCGAATTAGCTCGGAGCTTCGAGATTGACATATGTTACACTGAGTACATTAGATCTATATATAAATTCTTGCTCCGATGACAGAACCCGGCAGAGGGTGCGGGTGAGGGTGTGGGTGCCTGACTTGTGCACCCATACCCAGGACCCGTGCGGGTATAGCATACCCGTGCTATTGCCTAGCGCGTGGGCATCCTTTCCGATTCTTTTTCGGAGAATACGTCTAGAAATTCATGGTAAGTTTCAGGTACCATACTCTTTATGTGATTCGTTTCTTCTTGTTTCGTCATTGCCCTACTGAAGAAGGTGGGCGGGAGTCACATTCTTGACATTTGTTGACAATATGATGTGCATCGGCCAAAATTGATTTCGCCAGTAATCCAATCTATTTCTGGGTTGTGGCGATTAAGCCAGTCATATCCTATAAACATCGGGTGCATTCCCAGATTAGTGACATATGCATCGATGAATTCTGAATGTCCATTTATTTCGAGAAAAACGTTAACTTTATGGGTGATCTCTCCTATTGAGGAGTTAGATCCATCCGCATTTGATACCCCTATGGGTGCGGGCAGTCGGGTTCCTATAATTCCGTTAGTTTCACAGAACCTTTTGTCAATGAAAGTGTTTGTTGCTCCTGAGTCGATCAACGACTTGCAGGATATGGTATACCATCCTGAGAGTTTCCTAAAGCGAATATTAGTAGTGGGGGAGAGGTGTCCGGAGTGATTAAGGGTGGAGCGTATGAAAGTCTGAGGGTTAGAAGGGGACGAAGAGACAAAACGTAGAGTAAAGGAAGCGTCTTTATCAATGAAAACGGAATTAAGCACAGTATTTTTTACTTCTGCTGCCGTGCCCAAGTGGGTCGCCGTTCCAGAAGTGGTACAGGAGGAATCAGATACATGATCTACCATATCTTGAATGGGAGACTTGTCCGTAGTGGTATCATAGGAGAAGGTCTCACTGCCTTCTACGTCAAGTAAAGAAAAGAAAAATTGTTCTGAAAAGGATAATGTTCTACAAGAAGGGGCAGGGCTACCCTCGCTTACCCTGACCCTTGGTCTTTTACCGCTTGCATGGCCTTGGTTTCTGTCTCTACCTGGATACGATCCCTCCAATAGGCTTCCGCTTCGTCTGAGACGTAGGCAGCATTGTGGGCGGCATAGCCAGCCAGGGGGGGAGGTGGCGCTTGGGGAAGTACCAGGAAGTTGGTCGCGTATCCCTGCGACCAGGGGCCTTGGTAGCCGCCCCAGTACTGGGAGTGGACTTGTCCTTGCTGCTGAGGTTGCTTTGGGGCTTGGCAATTCCTGGCCAGATGGCCGGGCTTTCCGCAGTTAAAACACGTGAATTGCCCCTGTGGGGGTGTTGGGAGTGGGCGAGGTTGGCTGGCGGCTGGCCTCACTGATGTGGTAGTCGCCATCTGATCGACGGCCATGGGGGCACCTCTGCCAGGCTGGGTGCCATATTGAGAATAGCGTGGATATTGTGCCGGGTATGGATGAGCGGGAGGAGGGGGGCCCGGAGGGCGGTAGTACCATGGTTTGGCGGTGGTGGGCGCGGCTTTAGCTCGTTGAGGTCCTTGTTGGGGTTGCCCCCTTTCCTCTGTGAGTTTTTCGAAGATCTGCCTGACCTTCATGTATTCTTTAGACAGGGGGGGGTACCAGTGCCCTGTCTTTTTGTCAGCCTCTAACAATGAGTGTAGGCTGACCTCCTGATAAATGCGGTAGTTAACTGCCGCCTTAAGAAGATGGACTGCTTCGCCATCCGATATCTCAGCTTCTACAGCCAAGACGTCGAACTTCTGAAGGAAGTCCGCTATCCTCATAGTACCTTGTTTGAGCTCGTGCAGCTCCTTGTATGCTTGGTGCGTGAGCATGGAAATTTGGAAGAACCCCTTTATCATTTCCTGCAGTTCTTCCCAAGAGGGGTGGAAGATGGGATCCTTCCCCAGGTATTTTTCCAGCTGTTGCTGTGCAAATGGCTCAGCCGACCCTTCAAACCTTAGGAGTACTGCGGTGGTCAGCATGCGGTCATCCTTGAAATCCGATGCTTCGACCCAAGCTTGAAGCTTGGTCCACCACATGCGGAACTTCTTCTTGTCGCCGTCCCATTTGCCGGGTTCGGCGAGTCTTTTGTATGAATCCCTTTCCCCTTTTTCTTCTAGTTGTCGGATGAACTCCCTGGCGTAGAGAGATTTGTTTGACTCCGGGATCGGGGGAGCGGGTTGTGTCGAGGTAGACGGTCCCGACATGGACAGTGGAGGAGGTCGGTAATTGATGGGTGATTCGAAGGGTTCTTCCTGAATGGAAGGAGAGGATGGTGGTGGGGATGGAGATGGGGGCAGTGATGCGGTTGGTTCCGACACAGTGGCTTACTGGCCCATCTGAGCAGACCTCTGGGCAATTGTGAGGGGCGTGCTGTGGTGTACCTTTTTAAGTGTGGGGCGTCGACGGAGGTACAGTCGGGTGGAGAATTGCATATAGCCAAACCATTTCTTGGTTCAAGGAGCAGGCGGGGTGGGGTAATGGCATAGGCTCGTGCGCATGCGAGCGAGTCCTAAGAAGTGTGGGCAGTTCTGTGACACAGAGTCACCAGAAGAGATCTCGACATGAAGTCTGAGATCAGCAGACACGAAGTCTCGTGGGCCTGCCGCTCGTTCTACAGTCTTATCTAAGTGATACAGAGTAGCACTCAAACAAACTAAGGGAGAAATTAAAGAGAGGGCACCGGCTTCTAAGGGTTTGCCTTGAAGGAAGGCAGCGACGAGAGACGATTGAAAGTTGTGCAAAGGCGGAATGGTTGGTTGGTAGGTGTAGTCCAAGTAGAGCAAGGAGTTATCCTTAAATCCTACCCTTGGAAGTAGAATCAAGTAGATAAGACTGGGGTTACCAGTCGCAAAGGGAACTACTTAAATACATCTGAATATCATGCACGGACCATGCAGTGTGTATCTTAATTGAGTAAGTCCGGAGTGGTCTGAGGGAAAGAAATATGAAAGGGGGAGTCGTACGATACAAAGATCACATATCCTGAGTCATCGTCTATGAGTAAAGATAAGAATGATAAGGAAGAGCCAATAGCGAAAGAAGAGCGGAAGATACACTATCGGCCAATCGGCAAGTGCCGTGAGTGGTCACGTGTGTCAGATCATGTGATGGAAGGAAATTTATACTGACATAGGAGCATACCAAAAGAGGAACATCACGTGATCGTGTGAATGAGTCACGTGACACGAAATACATGTTGGGACTCGTCTTCGAGGACTGAGTCTAGCAAAAGGGTTCGTCAAAGGTAAAAAGTTCAATAAGGGATGATGGAATCATAACATTATGCCACCACTCAAGATCCCTCTCCATAGCAACATGTGTTGGGGCACAGCCAATGCCATGTTGGCATGAGCATATACCCTTCGCCAACCCATCAACATGTTCATCAAGTCCATGGATGAGTTGTTCAGACCAATCACAATGATTCAATGCAACAGCTGTGTGGAGAAGCAGATCCCATGGACTGATTTTACATTCAAACCTCATGACTGGGAACTTGTCAACAATGTTCATGAGATCATTTCTGACATGGACAAGATCCAACAATATTTCTCTTCTGACCAACATGCGACACTGTGGCATGCAATTCCTGCCCTTGAAGAGCTACAGACTGCATGGGAGTCAAAGAGGTCTGACCTAGAATATTGATGCTATCATACTGCCATTGACAATGGCCTCACAAAGATCAGCAAATATTACAATAAGCTGGACAAAAAGCCAGTTTATATTTTAGCTCTTGGTGAGTGTCATTCGATATGTGTTCTGACAGTTTATTGACTACAACACTAGCCTTACACCCTTATTACAAACTCCATTATATTGAGATGGCATGGGGAGGAGCCAAAGAGCAAGTGGAAGAGCAGGAAAAGGGGAATGCAGAAGCAAAAAACTAGTACAATGAAGCTTTGCAGGTTGTCAAGAAGACACTTCAAGAATATTGGGAAAGTGCACAGACCAGGATGCTGCTGCAAAACAAGCCTACTATGGCATTATCACAGCCTGACTTGAATCCCACATTGGAATCCAATTTTGATCACCACCGTCATGAGTTGATTGAGAAGGCTCAGCATGCAAACAAACAGGCTTTTGGGTGGGTGGCTGAGTTATGACAATATCTCACCATTGTTGATGATGTCACAAAGGATGAAGACGTCATCACATGGTGGGCAGTGAGTATCTAATCTTGTGTCCACTGTCATGTGCTGACTTGGACCTTGATGTTCAGCAACATGCTTTGATGTACCTGACCCTTGCATCTGTTGCAAGGGATATTTCTGCAATCCCTGCATCTTCAGTGCCATGTGAACAGCTGTTCTTGTTACGCGGGTGCGGAACAAAGACTTCACTCGAGATCCTTTCTTACTTGTAGTGTCTTCGACGACTAGGAGCAGAGTATTGGCTATCGCTCATAAGAGAGAAGCCCGTAAGCAAGAGAGAGAGAGAAGACTGGAAGGGCTTAGCGCAGGAGGTAAGTCGAGCGACCTTCTTCAGGAGCGAAGACTTTGCAGGCAGAAGTGCGTAGAATTAGCTGAAGAGCTATTCTAGTACATCGGCAGGTATTTATACTACGAGGTATAAACATAGACAAATAGGCGCGTCGCGTCGCGAGTATCGTAAAAAGGAAATCAACAAAGGACGCGTAAAAGGAAATGTATGCGTAAAAGGAAATGCGGAGTCCCGTGTCCAAGAAAGGAATCGGAAGTCTGTGTCCAAAGAGAGAAAGTGGAGAGCCGCTAAGTATAAAAGGAAATGAGTATAAATGGACTTCCTGGTAGAAGCGAGTCAGAAGTCCGGGGGCATCCGTAAACGTGGGAAATGGCGGTGTTCCTGTGCAAAGTCTGAAGATACCTAGAAGTCGTGGAACAGAGGGTCATATTGACCACTGTCGACGATCTCCCAGAGGAGGTCTCTATACGCTGTGGAAGAAAGGTCAAACCAATAGCGATCATAATAATGAGTAGGAAAGAAAAACGTATCCATGTCTGTCGGTTCATCACCAAGGAGTTGTCTCCAGATGATTTCGACATCACATTCCCAAGTATCCTCGAAATCCGTAACATTAGCTCCTCCATCGGAAGAATGATTCACCGAATCATTATCTTCAGATGTGCTCGTCATCGAAGTCTGGGAGAGCATCATCATCAATAAATCGTCGGGTCCGTCAAGGGTGTCGCTGTCTGTCAACGGGGCAGTTTCGGGAGAAATGGCCCGGGGAGGTTCGGAGACAATGGGTGCATCGGTAGTGGGGGCATCCAGACTGGAGATGTCTGGTAGAGCCGCAACGATAGCAAGAACGGAGGCGAGAAACTCGTATGTTGACGGGAGGGGGGACAGGGAGCGGAGCGGGGGACTCGGCGGGGGAGGAGACTGGTTCCGTGAGTTCAGCAAGGGTTGTGAGAAATTCTCTAACCTCGTTAAGGTCGAGTTCGACAACCAGAGGGGGTGGCTGAATATCTGTTCCGGATCCAAGAGATCCCAAATGGGACGCATCTGGTCCAGGCATGGGTCGTCGGGGAAGAGGTGGGTGGTTGGGAGAATATGGGGGAGGGGCGGCATGAGGAGAGGATAGGGAAGCTGCGTCCAGCTCATCAGGTCTGATTGGATAGGTTGGGATGGGGGCGGGTAGAGGAGCTCAGGCAACGGGGTAGAGACACGTAGTTCGTCCCAGAGCGTGGTTCGAAGGGAGCTCAGAGGAAGTGATATAGTCCTGTCGTTGGAGAGGGGAGAGACTGATGAGAGTGGTTCAGAGGAGTGGTTGAACATTGTTGGGAGGGAGTAGGTGGATGATGGTTCCAAATCCAACGTGGTCAAGGGCATCGAGTATAATCCCTCCGGTACCCTGTATGGAATAGGAGAGGGCCGCTGCCCAAGATTCTCTGAGTTGGATTGGAGATCGTTGTTGAATCTCTGACGAGAGGATTGAGTTACGGAACGCCTGGAGGAGGAACGGGATGACGGTCGTGTGGCCGGATAGGGGAAGGTCCACGATTGGGAGAGCGAGTGGTGGCAATGCGATGATCGCGGCATAGAAAACGTTTCGATGGAAACGAGGAAGTCTATCTAAGAAAATAGGAATGGGGTCCAAAGTAGAGAGTAAGGCGTCGAGGGGAATGTCCAAGTATGCCAGTGGGTTTTCTGTCATAGAGGGGGAAGGAGAGAGAGAGATGTGAGAAGAAGAACGGGAATGGAATGACTCAAGAATCGCTCCAACTGTCCACCTCAGCCGTCCAGCCAGAGTAGGTCGCGCCGGTGGAATAGCGGAGGACAGGGGTGGTGACGTCGTGAGGGGAGACGATTCCGACAGAGATTCCGTTGGGGGTGACATGGGCGACAAAGAAGAGGGAGTCGCGGGAATATTGAACTTTGAGGGTGAGGAGGAAAATGGAATAGAAGAAGCAGATGGTGAGGGCGGAGAAGACGAGGAGGACGACGAGGGGGAAGGTGGTTTCAATCATGTAAGGGGGAGACGAGATGGGGGAAAAGCCTTAGGGCGAGAGGCTTTATATAGGTTGAGGAGGGTCTTGGCATTTACCAAATTGGATGGCGGTTCCCACATATTGTCGGAAGAAGGATAGCCTTTCCACTTGATAAGGAACTGTGGATTCCATGCGGAACCCCGATGTCCCACGATAGCTTTGACTTCGTATTCTTCTTCTGATCCGAGAAGATCCGGTGGCGGGCGTGAGAACGAAGGGCCATGTTCATCGGTTTCCCGATAAGGAGAGAGAATGGAGGCGTGGAATACGTTGTGTATCTTCCAGGTAGGGGGGAGTTTGAGTCGATAAGAAACGGGAGAAAGTACTTGGGTGATTTCGAAGGGTCCCTCGCATCGAGGGGAGAGTTTACGGGAATGGTAGCCGAGTTTTAGGTTCTTGTTATCGAGCCAAACCTTCTGGCTGACCTTCCAAGGGGTAAACTTGGTAGTAATGCGGGATTTCATATCGTCTTGTGCCTTCTGATGGGCAGCAAGGGCTTCCGTTTGGGCTTCGTCGAGTTTGGTAAGACGTTGTTCGGCGGCCAGAACGAAGGTGGTTCTCGTGAGAGAGGGATAAGCACGGGGTTCATAGCCGTACATGAGGGAAAATGGGGATTGGTTGGTGACGGAGTGAACGTTGGAGTTGTGGGAGAATTCGGCCATAGGGAGGAGAGACGCCCAAGTGGTTGGTTTTCCTTCGCAAAAGATCCGAAGATAGGTTTCGAGTTCCTGATTTACCCGTTCAGTTTCACTGTCCGTTTGAGGATGATAGGCGGTGGAGAGGGCGAGGTCGTAGTTCAGGAGGCGGGCAAGCTCTTTAGCAAAGACTGATGCAAACTGAGGTCCCCGATCAGATATAAGTTTGTCGTGGAGACCGAATCTAGGGAAAACTTGGGAGAAAAATAGGGAGGCAACTCCTTCGGTGGAAATAGTTTTGGAACAAGGGATATAAATTACCCCCTTAGTAAGACCATGGTCGACCACGACCATAATAGAATCATGGCCGTCTGACGGGGGAAGATCGGTGATAAGATTGACGGAAATTTGCTGGAAGGGGCGGGTCGCCTTAGATGGAATAGCGGAGAGGGGCGGAGTCGTTGGGTGGGTTATGACTTTGTTGGCTTGGCAAATAGCACAGCCGGCGATGAATTTGCGTGCAAAGGTAGCCATTCCGGGCCACCAATAGTCACGACGAAGGAGGTGGAGGAGGCGGAAATATCCGGGATGGCTGGTAGCAGGTGAGTCATGGATGGAAGCAACGAGCTCTTTCCGAGCATCATCAGGAATATAGAGATGACCTTGGAAGAAAAGGGAGCCTTCGTGGAATTCCCAGTCTGTGGGGGAGGCACGTGGGAAGAGGGAACTACCGTTCTGAAGGGCGAGCAGTGCTTTTTGAACGATAGGGTCGGCAGTGGATGATTCGGCAATTTTACTGGCGAGATCAGCATCAATGGCGTTTATGAAATGCTCCGGGTCAAGTAGAGTGACGTCTTGGTTATCCTCTGAAGTGTCGACAAAGTCCTTGCGGGAAAGGGCGTCGGCGGGTCCCATATAAGAACCGGGGCGGGTATCGTAGAGAATATCAAAATCCTGGAGAAAGAGCATCCATCAGGCATGGTGGCGGGTGAGTTTGCGGGGTTGTTTGAAATACGCCAGGTTCTTGTGATCGGTGACGATGGTGACTGGATGGGGAGTTCCGCTGAGATATTGGCGCCATTCTTCAAGGGCCTTGATAACAGCGAGCAGTTCCCGATCGTAGATGTCGTAGTTGTGCTTGGTGGGGGAAAAGGTGCAAGAGAAGTACGAACAGGGGTGTAGATCTCCGTTGACGTCCTTTTGCATTAGGACAGCGCCTGCACCGGTAAGTGATGCATCGGTCATTACTGTAAAGGGGTGTTGCGGGTCCGGCATAGAAAGGACTGGGAGGGAAAGGAAACGTTTCTTCAGGAGATCGAAAGATCGTTGTTGGTCATCCTTCCATTCCCAAACAGAGGATTTCTTGGTGAGCGCAATGAGGGGGGCGGCAATAGTGGAAAAGTTGGCGATAAATTTCCGGTAGAAATTGCAAAATCCCAGGAAGGAGCGAACACCTTTGATGGAGGTAGGGGGAACCCACGACTTGATAGCGAACAGCTTGGTGGGGTCCATTTCGATCGATCCTTCGGCAATAACCATTCCAAGAAAGTCGACCGATCTCTGGGAAAAAGAACACTTTTCGAGTTTGAGATGCAGGCGTAGTTCCCTCATTCGTTCCAAAACACGACGAGTCCGTTCGTCGTGAAGGTCTTGATCGTCCTTGGTATGGATCAAGAGGTTGTCCATGTAGATGATAAGCCATCCCTCGGCCATCATATCACTGAAATAATGGTCCATAAACGCCTGGAAAGTGGGAGGCCTGTTACACATTCCGAAGAACATGATAAGGGGTTCGTAAAGGCCAAAGGGGGTGATAAATGCGGCCTTCCATTGATCGCCGTCCTTGATACGAATGTTGTTAAAGCCCCAGCGAACGTCCATTTTGGTAAAGATGTTGGATCCTCATAGCTTATCCATAAGGTCCGGAATAAGTGGAAGGGGATAGGCGTTCTTGACAGTATGCTCGTTAAGGTAGTGGTAATCCTGACAGGGTCGGAGCTTTCCATCCTTCTTGGCAATGAAAAAGAAAGGAGCAGCTTGAGGGGATTTGGACGGTCGAATGGTTCCTTTGGCCAGGTGCTCATCGATGAACTCCTTGCAGGCGGTGGTTTCGGCGGGATTTAGGGAGTACGGCTTGGCTTTCCGAGGAACGAATGAATCTTTGAGTTCGATGGCGTGGTCAAAGTCTCGAGATGGAGGAATAAAGCCTTCCTCGGGTTCATCGAACACCTTCTTGAATTCTTTGAACGCATCAGGCAGCGTTATCTGCAGGGCCTTCTTTTGTGCGGCGATAGTCGTAGACAGAGTTACCTTCCGGATAACCTCCGGTAGGAGTTTAGCTTCTCTTGCTTTTCATAAGAAACG
>JBBPMU010001086.1:0-10782 GCA_038090475.1 Wakefieldia striispora | reverse complement strand
CCCGCCACTGTAGTAGAATAGCTCTTCAGCTAATTCTACGCACTTCTGCCTGCAAAGTCTTCGCTCCTGAAGAAGGTTGCTCGACTTACCTCCTGCGCTAAGCCCTTCCAGCTTTCTATCTCGTCTGCTAACGGGCTTCTCTCTCATGAGCGATAGCCATATACTCTGCTCCTAGTTGTCGCCGATACTACGAGTACGAAAGGATCTTGAGTGAAGTCTTTGTTCTGCACCCGCGTAACAAAAGAATTAGCTCGTCCCTTGATCCCTGCTGTCACACATGGGATCCGCCCAACTTCATGCCACATATCATTCTCCTGCCTCAGAGGACTCCTCTGACGACGAATGACCTGCTGCTTCCCCCTATGTGAATCCCTACCAAACTGCATGTCCCTCTGGAACTTCATCTCCGCGTTCTCCTACTCAACCCAGACGACGAGTAGCCGGCTCCTCCTTACCTTTGCCTGACCCTCGACGAGGACCCCTCCTGAACGTTACCCCTTCCTTCACTCCCATCCCTTCACCCCTCGGATCTACTCCTGCTCTTTCCCCTCTCCAGTTCCAATCGACTCTCCCGTCTTCTCAGCACACCCCGACCACTTGTTCTCCATCCCCTACCCCTAGCTCTAGCAGCATGTCGAACCCTGCCCAAGACGAACTTAAGGCAGCTTGCCCAGAACCCTTCTCCGGCAAGAGTGAAGACGCCTCCCGCTGGCTGTTGGCAATGAAAGCTTACTTTGCCATCAATACTGCCAAGTACAACGACAAGAAGATCGTGATCACCCTCCTGAATCGAATGAACCTGGGGAGAGGGGCAACCTTCTCTGAAGCCTGGCTCATGAAGATTATGACTGCCCCCGTTGCCTCCTGGACCGACATCCTCACCGAGATGGAAAAGGACTTCCACACCGTCTTTATACCCCCCGGCCTCAAAGACACCGCACGAATGACTCTTCACAACATCTGGATGGAAGGTAAACCGTTCAATGGCGACTTTGATGCCTTCCGCAGTGCCTTCCAGCTCGAAGCCTCCAGGAGCGACATCTCTGATCAATCTGTCCTAAAGGATCTTCTTCGTCACGCAGTCTCAAAACAGATTGCCACTATGATGACAGCCTTAGAGAAGGAACCCGCGACCGCAAATGATTGGCTTGATAAGGCCTCTCATTTCTACCATGTGATCATCCACAACGACTTACTCTGGAAAGGAGGGACCTCTTATATCGGATCGACTCCATCCTCATCCCGTTACCGCGACCCCATGGCCATGGATGTGGACTATGTCTCCCTTACGCCTGCAGAAAGGATCGACCACATCAAGAAGAGGATGTGTTTTGTGTGCCACCAAGTCAGCTGCTTCGCCGGCAAACATCACAACGGGAAGAATCGCATTTCTATCCCACAGAAGATTAGGATTGCCGAAGAGGACTCTCCTATCGACCCCATCGCTGCCTACACAAAAGGCAAAGGGATGAGCTCCCACCAAGTTATCTCTCTTTTGGAACTATTTTCCGATGATACTCAACAGGCCATCCTGGCTGAACCAGAACAAGATGCCGAAGAAGACGCGGATTTTCAACATTGAGGAGTAGAGCGACATCTGCTACCTCAAGGACAATATCTCCTGTAACTATAGCTCCCATTTTTGTATCCTCTCCTGCAGATAGGGCAATACACATTCCCATATCCCTTTATGCAGGAAGGACAGGAGAAATCGTTGCCACCACCGCCCTTATTGACTCTGGAGCCACCAGATCATTCATTGACCGAGACTTCGCTGTACGGAACCGAATTCCCCTTATCCGACTCGCCGAACCAATTGGAGCCAAGAACGTAGATGGAACCAAGAACAAGTCTGGAGAGATCCACTTCAAGGTATTCATTACCTTGCGCTACGCTGACACAGAACACCAACAGGAACTTATGGTGATCAACTGTGGATCCCAAAATATCATTCTGGGAATGCCGTGGCTAACAAAAGTAAACCCGTGGATCGACTGGACTACTAGGACCATCGAATTCGACCATGGAACCAAAGTTCGCTGACACGACGACCCTCTAAGGGAAGTGCAAGCCTACCTTATTCGCTTCATCGACAAAAACCCTGACCAAGTATCCAAGGCCAATTTTGACTCGTGGCAGCGAGCCATGAAACGATGCATTCTACGCAAACTGAAAGAAGCTCAAATCCTACTGGAGGTAATCCGGAAGGTAACTCTATCAACCACGATCGCCGCGCAAAAGAAGGCTCTGCAGGTAGCGCTGCCTGATGCGTTTAAAGATTTTAAAAAGGTATTCAACAAACCTGAAGACGGTTTCATCCCCCCATCCCGAGACTTCGACCATGCCATCAAACTCAAGGACTCGTTCGTCCCTCGAAAGGCGAAACCATACTCTCTTAACCCCACCGAAACAACCACTTGCAAGGAGTTCATCGAAGAACATTTAAACAAGGGAACCATCCACCCATCCAAATCCCCTCAAGCCGCCCCTTTCTTTTTCGTCGCCAAGAAGGACGGAAAGCTCCGACCCTGCCAAGATTACTGCTACCTTAACGAACATACTGTCAAGAATGCCTATCCCCTTCCACTCATCCTGGACCTCATGGACAAACTACGCGGATCCAACATCTTTACCAAGATGGATGTTCGTTGGGGATTCAACAATATCCGCATCAAGGACAGTGATCAATGGAAGGCTGCATTTATCACCCCATTCGGCCTCTACGAACCCCTTATTATGTTCTTCGGAATGTGCAACGGCCCTCCCACCTTTCAGGCATTCATGGACCACTACTTTGGCGATATGATGACTGAAGGATGGCTCATCATTTACATGGACTGAAACGAGACGTAAAGTCGAAGGTTGAACTTCAATCCTCAAAGGTGAAGTCTTCCCTCAACCCGGGGGTATCGTCATGAAAACTAAAGAGAGAGCGCCGGTTTATCCTCTGGCTAGGAGTGTAAATGAAGTAAGGAGAATTTCCCAGTAGACTCCTCAGAATTCCTAAGGAGGTCTCGCCTAAAAGAAAGTACCCTGGGGAGTATATTCCAAGTAGCAAAGACTGGGGTTACCAGTCGATGCGTCTACAGTATTTATACAAGTACATATCGTGCATGGACCATGCCATGCGTATCCTAAGTGTCCAATGAGAATGAGAAGAAATGGAATCGTACCATCGGCCGTATCAATGGACCGGTATCCTATCTGAGGGTCATCCGCCATTCGCTGGACTGGGATCAATGAGAAGAAAAGAAAACGGAAATGAAAAGGAAGAATGGAAATGTGTCCCATGGAGATAAGAGATCTCCGAATCTCGTGAGAAGTTCAATAAGTCCAAAACGGGTTATTCCCAAAGAGACGGCCACCAGGAAGAAGTCTGAAATATCACCGATGGCCAATCGGCAAATGCTGCAAAATGGTCACGTGCTCCAGATCATGTGACGAATGAAGTTATACTGGAGTAGGAGCGTACCAAAAGGAAAACGTCAGGTGACATTGAGTCACGTGATTGGCAAAATACATGTAGACGGTTCTCTTCAATCGGATTACCGTAAGAAAGGGGTTTCTATAGTGAAAATTGTAAAAGTGTCAATAAATGGTAGCGTCTTTCCAGGATAAAATATGGGGATTGTAACATGGACGACCTCCTAATCCACACCAAGGACGACCAGGACCTTCATGACGAACGAACCTGCCATGTTCTGGAACATATGGTTGAACTTCGCCTCCACCTCAAGCTCGAAAAGTGTTCTTTCTCCCAGAAATCGGTCGATTTTCTCGGAATGATTATCACCAAGGGCGAAATCCATATGGACCCAACCAAGCTATCCGCCATCAAATCCTGGGTCCCCCCTACCTCTGTCAAAGGCATTCGATCCTTCCTTGGTTTTTGCAATTTCTACCAGAAATTTATTGCTAATTTTTCCGCTATTGCTGCTCCCCTAATCGCACTTACCAGGAAATCTGCTGCTTGGGAATGGAACGATGATCAACAGCGCGCTTTTTGCATTCTCAAAGGAAAGTTCCTTACCCTGCCAGTCCTCTCCATGCCGGATCCTCAACGCCCCTTTACCGTCATGACCGATGCTTCTCTCACTGGTGCTGGGGCAGTCCTCATGCAAAAGGACGTCAACGGGGATCTTCATCCTTGTTCGTATTTCTCTTGCACCTTCTCCCCTACCGAGTGCAACTACGATATCTATGACTGGGAGCTACTCGCGGTCATCAAGGCCCTCGAAGAATGGCGACAGTACCTGAGCGGTACTCCACACCCCGTCACCATCATTACTGACCACAAGAATTTGGCATACTTCAAACAACCTCGTAAACTCACCTGCCGCCATGCTCGATAGATGCTCTTCCTTCAAGACTTTGATATCCTTTATGACACCCGCCCTGGTTCCTACATGGGACCAGCTGACGCCCTTTCCCACAAGGACTTTGTCGACACCTCAGAGGATAATCAGGATGTCACCCTCCTTGACCCCAAGCATTTTATCAATGCCATTGATGCTGACCTCGCAAATAAAATCACCGAATCCTCCACCACCGATCCTATCATTCAGAAAGCACTGCTCGCCCTGCAGAATGGTAGTTCCCTCTTCCCCCGCGCCTCCCCAACGGACTGGGAATTCCATGAAGGCTCCCTGTTCTTCCAAGGACGCCTCTATATTCCCAACAATGCTCAGAAAGAGCTCGTTACCTCCATCCACGATTCCCCTGCTGCCGGTCACCCCGGATATTTCTGCCTCCTCCATCTGCTCCACCCCAGATATTTCCGCCTCCTCCATCTGCTCCACCACGACTATTGGTGGCCCGGAATGGCAACTTTCGCCCACAAATTTATTGCTGGCTGTGCCACTTGCCAAGCAAATAAGGTCATCACCCACCCCACCATGCCACCGCTTTCCCCTATTCCCTCCAAGGCGACTCGCCCCTTTCAGCAGATTTCTGTCAACCTTATCACCGATCTTCCCCCGTCAGACGGCCATGATTCTATTATGGTCATGGTCGACCATGGTCTTACAAAGGGGGTAATTTACATCCCTTGTTCCAAGACAATTTCCACCGAAGGGGTGGCCACCCTCTTTTTCACCCAAGTTTTCCCTCGTTTCAGACTACACAACAAACTCATCTCCGATCGAGGCCCCCAGTTCGCTTCTACCTTTGCCAGAGAACTCGCCTGACTCCTGAATTATGACCTCGCCCTCTCCACTGCCTATCATCCTCAAACTGACAGCGAAACTGAACGGGTAAATCAGGAGCTGGAGACTTATCTCCAGATCTTTTGTGAAGGGAAACTGACCACATGGGCTTCCCTCCTCCCTATGGCCGAATTCTCCCACAACTCTAATGTGCACTCCATCACCAACCAATCCCCCTTTTCCCTCATGTACGGCTATGAACCCTGTGCATATCCCTCGCTCTCACGAACCACCTTCGTTCCGGCTGCCGAACAATGCCTTACCAAACTCAACGAAGCCAGAATGGAAGCCCTCGCTGCCCATCAGAAGGCTCAGGATGATATGAAATCCCATATCACCACCAAGTTCACTCCTTGGAAAGTCGGTCAGAAAGTCTGGCTCGATAACAAGAACTTAAAACTTGGTTACCACTCCTGAAAACTCTCCCCTCGACAAGAGGGACCCTTCAAAATCACCCAAGTACTCTCCCCTGTTTCTTACCGACTTAAACTCCCTCCCACTTGGAAGATACACGACGTTTTCCACGCCTCGATCCTCTCCCCTTATAGGGAAACCGATGAACACGGCCCCTCATTCTCACGACCGCCACTGGATCTTCTCGGATCAGAAGAAGAATACGAAGTCGAAGCTATCGTGGGACATTGGGGTTCCGCACGGAATCTGCAGTTCCTTATCAAATGGAAAGGCTATCCTTCTTCCGACAATACGCGGGAACCACCGTCCAATTTGGTAAATGCCAAGACCCTCCTCAACCTATATAAAGCCTCTCGCCCTAAGGCTTTCCCCTCATTCCGCTCCCCTCCTACATGATCGAGCTCACCTTCCCCCTCATCATCTTCCTCGTATTCTCTGCCCTCACCACCTATTTCTTTTACTGCATCTTTGCCATCGCTCTCAAGCTCCAGTACTCTCGCGATTCGCTCTTCTTCGTCGCCCACATCACCCCCAATGGAATCTCTGTCGGAATTGTCTCCCCCCATGACGTCACCACCCCTGTCCTCCATTACTCCACCGGCACCACCTACTCTGGCTGGACGGCTGAGGCGGACGGTTGGAACGATTCTTGAGTCATTCCGTTCCCGTTCTTCTTCTCATTCCTCTGTTTCTATGCCAGTTACCCCACCCGCTTCACCTCAGGCATACTTGGAAATTCCCCTCAATGCCCTACTTTCTACCCTCAACCCTGTTCCTATTTTTCTAGATAGACTTCCACGCTTCCATCGAAACGTCCTCTATACCGCGGTCATCTCTTCGCCACCACTCTCCATCCCACTCTCGAACCTTCCCCTATCCTCTCAGTCGATGGCGACTATCCCCATCCTCATCCAGGCCTTCCGGAACACCATCCTATCGTCCGAGATCCAACAACGGTCTCCAATTCAACTCGGAGAATCTTGGGCAGCAGCCCTCTCCTACTCCATCCAGGGTACCGGAGGGATTATACTCGATGTGCTGGACCACGTCGGATTCGGGATCTTCCTTTCTTCCCTACCTGCCAACCACATCCAGCCCCTCCTCCGAACCACTCTCATCAGTCTCTCTCCTCTCCAACGACGGGACTATCTATCATCTGCCGAGCTCGGTGCACTCCACCCTCTGGGACGAACCACTCGTCTCTACCCCTCTGCCCGACCTCCTTTACCCGCCCCCGTCCCCACCTACCCAATCCGACCTGATGAGTTGGACCAGGCTTCTGTACCCTCTCCTGATGCCGCCCCTCCCCCATATTCTTCCTTCAGTCAATCTCTTCCCTGACGACCCACACCTGGACTCGATGCGTCCCATTTGGGATCTCTTGGATCCGGAACAGGTGTTCAGCCATCCACTCTGGTTGTCGAACTCGACCTTAACGAGGTTAGAGAATTTCTCACAACCCTCGCTGAACTCATGGAGCTGGTCTCCTCCCCCTCCCAATCCCTGGTCCCGGTCCCCCCTCCCATCCCCCGACGAGTTTCTCACCTCCGTTCTTGCTATCATTGTGGGTCTACCGGACACCTCCAACCCAGATGCCCCCACTACCGATGCACCCACTGCCTTCGAACCTCCCCAGGCCACTTCTCCCGAAACTGCCCAGTCGACCGACGATGCCACCCTCTCAGGACCCGACAATTTATTGATGATGATGCTCTCCCAGATTTCGACGACGAGCACATCTGATGATAATGATTCGGTGAATCATTCTTCCGACAGGGGAGCTAATGTTACGGATTTCAAAGATACTTGGGAACGAGACGTGGAAACCATATGGAGACAACTCTATGGTGAAGAAGATATGGACATGGATATGTTTTTCTTTCCTACTCATTCTTATGATTGCTATTGGTTTGACCTATCTTCCACGGCATATAGAGACCTCACTTGGGAGATCATCGACAGTGGTCAATACGACCCTCTGTACCATGACTTCTAGGATTATATTCAGACTTCTCACGGGAACACCGCCGTTTCCCACGTTTACAGATACCCCCGGACTTCTGACTCGCTTCTACCGGGAAGTCCCATTTGTCTCTTTCCTCTTACACTTAGCGGCTCTCTGCTTCTCCTTTTGGACACGGGACTCCAATACCTTTCTTGGACACGGGACTCCGCATTTCCTTTTATGCGTACATTTCCTTTTATGTGCTCCTCGTTGATTTCCTTTTACGATACACGCGATGCGACGCGTCTTGTTGATTTCCTTTTATGCATCGTCCCTTTATGGTAACCCCCCTAGTATATAAAGGGTCGACTTGTAGTAGATAGCTCTTCAGCTTATTCTACGCATTTCTGCCTGCAAAGTCTTCACTCCTGAAGAAGGTCGCTTGACTAAACTCCTGTGCTAAGCCCTTCCAGTCTTCCATCTCTTGTCACTCATTGGGGCTTCTCTCTCACGAGCGATAGCCATATACTCTGCTCCTGGTCGTCGACGACACCATGAGTACGAAGGATCTTGAGTGAAGTCTTTGTTCCACACCCGCGTAACAAAGCCCTTCCAGTCTTCCGTCTCTTGTTACTCACTGGGGCTTCTCTCTCACGAGTGATAGCCATATACTCTGCTCCTAGTTGTCGATGACACTACAAGTACGAAAGGACCTTGAGTGAAGTCTTTGTTCCACACCCGCATAACAAAAGAATTAGCTCGTCCCTTGATCCCTGCTGTTACGCACAGGATCTGCCCAATTTCATGCCACGTATTGAGCTCCTCCTGAAGAGAGCTCATTCGACAATGAACGACCACCCACTGCCTCTCCCTATTTGAACCCCTACCAATCCACACGTCCTTCTGGAACTTCTACTCTGTGTTCTCCTACTCAACCCAGATGATGAGTAGCTGGACCCTCTCAGGCTCCATCCCCTGACCCTCGACGAGGACCCCTCCTGAACGTCACTCCCTCCTACATGCCCATCCCTTCTCCTCTAGGCTCCATCCCCGTTTTCTCGCCTCTCCAGTTCCAATCGACCCTCCCATCCTCCCAACACACCCCGACTACCTGCTCTCCTTCCCCCACTCTCTCCTCTAGCAGCATGTCAAACCCTACCCAAGAAGAACTTAAGGCGGCTTGCCTGGAACCCTTCTCTGGCAAGAGTGAAGACACCTCCTGTTGGCTGTTGGTGATGAAAGCTTACTTCACCATTAACAACACCAAGTATACCGACAAGAAGATCGTGATTACCCTCCTGAATCGGATGAACCATGGGAGAGGGGCAACCTTCTCTGAAGCATGGCTCTCGAAGATTATGAACACCCCCATCGCCTCCTGGGCCGATACCCTCATTGAGGTCAAGAAGGACTTCCGCACTGTCTTTATACCCCCTGGCCTCAAAGACACCACACGTATGACCCTCCACAACATCCATATGGAAGGGAAACCTTTCAACGGCGACTTCAACACCTTCCACAGCACCTTCCAACTTGAAGCCTCTAGGAGCGACATCATCGACCAATCTGTACTCAAGGATCTTCTTAAATGTGCTGTTTCGCGCCAAATTGCCACCATGATGACAGCCTTGGAGAAGGAACCCACGACCACAAATGACTGGCTAGAGAAAGCCTCTCATTTCTATCATGCGATCATCCGCACTGACCTCCTTAGGAAAGGAGGTACTTCCTATATTGGATCGACCTCATACACCTCCCGAACCCACAACCCTATGGCCATGGACGTGGACTACGTATTGTTATCCCCGGCAGAACAATCCGAACACCTCAAGAATAGGAAGTGCTTTGTGTGCCACTGTGTTGGCTGCTTCACTGGCAAGCATCATAACAGGCAGAACCGTCATTCTCCCCCACAGAAGATTAGGACTGCCAAAGAAGATGCTCCTATCAACCCCCTTACCGCCTATGCGAAAGGCAAAGGACTGAAGACCCATCAAGTGATCCGATTGCTAGAGATGTTTTCAGACAAGTCGCAAGACCTCCTGGATGAACCGGAACAAGAACTCAATGAAGATGCGGATTTTCAACACTGAGGAGTAGAGTGATGTCTACTTCCTCAAGGACAAGGACTCCTGTACAAATAGCTCCCGTTTTTGTATCCTCTCCTGCTGATAGAGCAATACACGTCCCCATATCCCTTTATGCAGGAAGGACAGGAGAAATCGTTGCCACCACCGCCCTCATCAACTCTGGAGCCACTGGATCTTTCATCGACCGGGACTTCGCCATCCGAAACCGGATCCCCCTGATTCGACTTGCCGAACCAATCGGAGCCAAGAATGTAGATGGAACCAAGAACAAGTCTGGAGAAATCTGCCACAAGGTATTCATCACCCTGCACCACACTGACACAGAACACCAACAGGAACTTATGGTGATCAACTGTGGATCCCAAAACATCATCTTGGGAATGCTGTGGCTAGTCAAGGTAAACCCCCAGATAGACTGGACCAATTGGACCATTGAATTTGATGATGGACAGAAAATCCGACGACACGACGACCCCCTCAGCAAAGCACAAGCCTACCTGATTCACTTTATTGACAAGAGCCTGGATGTGGTATCCAGGGCCAACTATGACGCTAGGCAGTGAGCCATCAAACAGTGTTTTCAATGGAAACTACGAGAAGCAAATATCTTACCAGAGGTGATCCGGAAGGTAACTGTGTCAACCACCATCGCCGTGCAAAAGAAGGCCCCACAAGTCGTGCTGCCTGATGCATTCAAGGACTACAAGAAGGTATTCAATGAACCGGAGGACAGCTTTATCCCTCCATCCCGTGACTTCAACCATGCCATCAAACTCAAAAACTCGTTTACCCTGTGAAAGGCCAAGCCATATTCCCTCAATCCCAAGGAAACAAAGGCCTGCAAGGACTTTATTGACGAACACCTGACGAAAGGAACCATTCACCCATTGAAATCGCCGCAGGCTGCCCCTTTCATTTTCGTCGCCAAGAAGGACGGAAAGCTCCGACCCTGTCAAGACTACCACTACCTCAATGAGCATACAGTCAAAAACGCTTACCCTCTCCCGCTCATTCCCAACCTTATGGACAAACTCCAAGGATCGAACATCTTTACTAAGATGGACATCCGATGGGGGTTCAACAACATTCAAATCAAGGACGGCGACCAATGGAAAGCAGCATTCATTAC